>SJXQ01003989.1:473753-487956 GCA_006408695.1 Aepyceros melampus
GGAACGCGCCCCGCGTAGTCCTCCTCCTGCTCCTCCTCCTCCGCCCTCCTCCCTCCCGCTCTCTTCTGGCTGTCTGTCTGTCCCTCTGACTGTCTCAATCTCTCGCTCCCTCTGCCTTTCTCTGCTCTCAGAGCTGGGTGGGAAAAGGAAATGAGGACAGAAAGCAGACGCTGGCTTTGGGTGGTGGTAGCTGGATTCCCTCTCTCCCTCCCTCCCCCTCCTCCCCTCCCTCCTCCTGCCTTCTGCTCTCTCCGCGGCGAGCGGGGCTGAGCGCAGCCTGGCGGGTGGCTCGCGTTGCCCGCCCGCCCGCCTGTCTGTCTGTCTGGTCTGCCTCGCTCGCTCCCTCCCCTCGCCGTCTCTCGCCCTCGCCCTGCCTGCCTGCCTGCCTGCCTCTCTCCGTCTCCGCCGCCGCCGCCGCTGCCTCTGCGAGCTCGCCTTACCTTCGCCGCTCACCATCCGGAACCCCAGGGGGGAGCGCGCGCGCGGCTCGCCGGGACTTGTAGTCCCCGCCTCGGCCGCTCCGCGCGCGGGGCGGGCGGGGCGGCGCCGGCAGCTCCGACGGCGCGGCCGGGAGCCCGCGGGGGGCACCCAGCGCCCGAGCCCCTAAGGCGAGGGCGCGCGTCCTCTTTTACCAAAGGGGGATTGCGTTCTTCCCTAAGGATCACCAACGTTCCCCACGTTCCTCGTCCCGCTGCGGGGGTCTTTGGCCGGAGCGGAGGCTGCGGGTGGGAGTGAAGGGGCGGGGTCTGAGAATGGAAAGAGTAGAACGGGGGAATCGAGGGACTAGCTAAAAGGGCCTGAGACTTTCTGGGGGCGTCCCAATTAAATGAGAGAGGAAGCAGGAAGAGGAGACGGACGGCTCCCTGAATCTGGAGGCGTTCTCCCTTCATGAGTCCCTAAGGCGAGGGCGCGCGTCCTCTTTTACCAAAGGGGGATTGCGTTCTTCCCTAAGGATCACCAACGTTCCCCACGTTCCTCGTCCCGCTGCGGGGGTCTTTGGCCGGAGCGGAGGCTGCGGGTGGGAGTGAAGGGGCGGGGTCTGAGAATGGAAAGAGTAGAACGGGGGAATCGAGGGACTAGCTAAAAGGGCCTGAGACTTTCTGGGGGCGTCCCAATTAAATGAGAGAGGAAGCAGGAAGAGGAGACGGACGGCTCCCTGAATCTGGAGGCGTTCTCCCTTCATGAGAAGGTTACCTATTCAGTAAAGCGCAAGGGTTGATGGAGAGAGGGCTGCTCCAGAAAACTCAAAGCCCGCCCGCACCTCCTCCTCCTCACTCAGGGACCCCCAGTCTCAAGTTCTGAGCTCTGGGTTTAGCCACCCTCACCAAAGACTAGTTTTTCTAGAAGTCTGAGGAAGATAAGAGCACGAAGTCCTGGATTCTCCACAGATCGATCTCTCTGTCAGACACACACACACACAACCTTGCCTTCCTGAATTCGACTGAGCTCCCGATGTCAGGAAGCAGCCTTCAGATTCAACAGTTCAGAGCTCCTGCTGGGCCCAGGGGGCTGGACTCAGCACTTTCACCTACCTCCTCTGCAGGTCACATCTGTTATTCAGCCCCTAGCTCCGGCCCCCTGCCTGGCCTATCCCCACAGATGGGAATGTGCACTGCCAGGGCCTGGTTACCAAGGAGAGGTCTCTGGACAGTGCAAGAAGAACTGCTGCTGCTGCCACTTACTGAACACCGCAGGGCTCTTGAGTCCTGCAAAGACCTGGTAGAATGATTTTGTTATCATTTCCATTTTAGAGATGAGGGCACTGAGGCCCATGACCTCTACTGAAGAAGTTGGTAGAGCCCGGCTGGACCAGGGTCTGTTCCATTCCAAAGCTCACTGCTTAACCTCTGGGTCAAGCAGGGAGCTGCGACTTCCCAGCTCTCCATCTGACCTTCTCTCCCAGCGTCTGTGTGTCCTCCCTTGGCACTTAAATTCGACAAATGTTAACTGAGGTGTGCAGGGCTCACAGGGGCCACGGAGATGAATAATGCATGGTGGCTGTCTTGTCCCTGGCGTCTCCCAGCACCAGCCCCGACTGGTCCTGTGCTAGTCCCACTTCATCTATGTGTCTGACATTCCTTTGTCCAATGTCTGAAGTCCCTTCAGCAGTGCCTTTGTCCTTGGCCCACCTGTTTCGGACTCTTCCTTTGGCCCTGCGGGGTTATATGAGGTGATGGCCAGCATGTGACAAAAGGCAGGTGGTGTCGTTTTGCCAACGGCAGCTCCCTGTCACCACCTGCAAGCCCCTCCTCTAAAACAAAAAAAAGAGGGGGATCTGGGGGACACTCTGTTGGCCCTTTGCAGGGACTGGGGGCACCACAGCCATGAGGGAGGTCTAGGGCTCTAAATAGTTCCATCTATTGATCTGGCATCGTCGGGCTGCTGACCAGCCGCAGACGCCCCATTTGGGAGCAGCTTCTCCTTACAGGCAAGCCCTGGGTTCAAAGATTTATCAGTTGAATGGGAACCATGTAAGATCAGATATTAACAAAAGAAAGCAATGGTTAAAGTTGTTAGGGGCCCTTTGCAGCTCCCAAGCCTGACCTAAAGTTACACAAATAGAAGAGGCTTTGGCATCTTGCCCCAGCTGGTCCCCCACCGGTGAGACTTTAGCATTAGGGAGGCTAGGAAAGGCCCAGGTTCCCCTTTCTTTTACACCCTCACAGCATCCTTACCTATTAGGCTCTGCCCCAGGGCATAGAGACCCCATCTAAGCTGAATCAAGTTTGAGGCAGGAACTGGGGGGCAATACAGGATGGCTTCTGGGAGATAGGTAGCCCCAGGTGGAGTGGGATGAAGAGGAGTTTGGGAAAGACACAGGAGAGGAGAGATTAAGTGATTGGTACAGGGGCCAAGATTAGTAGGGCCCATGGCTCTGTAAGTGAGAGAGGAATAGAAGTTTGGTAGGGTTGTCTGTGTACACCCCTCCCAGCCCAGGCTGCTTGAGCAGCCCCCTTCCCAGGGAGGTTGGGTGCTCTTGGACCCCAAGGTGTTGGGCATTGCTGGAAAGCAAGCACTACAGGGTTTCTCAGTCATCTGGGGACTGATCTTTCTTTTAGAGCCTCTTTAAATTGTATCGTGGAGAGGGTAGGTGGGGGTCCTCCCCAAACTCGAGTGAAGTCTTCCTGTGGGTGGCTGCTGCCACCTAGTGTCCAATTGCCATATCTGTTTACCAGCCTCGTCTGAAGGGGTCTCAGTTGGGTCGCTCACTGGTGTCTGACTCTATGCAACCCCAAGGACTGCAGCATGCCAGGTTTCCCTGTCCATCACCAACTCCTGGAGTTTACTCAGACTCATGTCTTTTGAGTCGGTGATGCCATCCAACCAACTCATCCTCTGTCATCCCCTTCTCCTGCCTTCAATCTTTCCCAACATCAGGGTCTTTTCAAATGAGTCAGTTCTTTGCATCAGGTGGCCAAAGTATTGGAGTTTCAGCTTCAGCATCAGTCCTTTCAATGAATATCCAGGACTGATTTCCTTTAGGATGGACTGGGGCTACCCGGTCTTTAAAAACAGCATCTGGAGTAGCCACAGGCTGGGTAGTTTACAGTTCCCAGCCAGTTTACAGGGTAGCTGTAAACTCCCAGAGAGAGCAGACTTGAAGGAAAGGAAGAACCTAAATCTTCCCTTTCTAGGTTCAGCTCACAGCAACCGCTTTTGTCTCAATGTAAGCAGGTGTTATGTAGGTAGACCTAGGAAATAGAAGTGAGAGTCCAGAGGGGCTAAAAGTTGTGGGGCCTAAGGGTTTGGAGGGCATGTGGAATAGGAAGCAGGCAGACCTGGTTCTTTTTATTTTTCAGCTGTGCTGAGCAGTTTGCAGAATCTTGATTCCCTTCCCAAAGATTGAACCTGGACCCCTTGCCATGGAAGCGTGGAGTCCTAACCACTGGACAGCCAGGGAATTCTCCAGACCTGGTTCTGATTCTGCTTTTGCTTGCATGTCCTTAACTCTCCGAGTCTTCATTTCCACATGTGTAAAACTGAGAGTAACCCCTTCTCTGTATTACAGGCAAGGCTGTTGAGAAGATTTACTGAACACATGGATATGAAAGCAGTTTGAAAAACTGGCACAGGCATGCTGAGGGATTATGGAGCCATATAATAATAATAATAACAGTAACCGAGAGGTCACGGCAGCCTGGAGCCACGTCCCTGGAGCTCCTGGAAAGGGCAGAGTGAAGTGAGCCTTGGGTAGGAATGGGCACTGCCCTCCCTGACTACAGAAGCTCTGGGGCTGGCCTCATTCTTGGAGCTACCCCCAGGAAAGGTCTGGATTATTTCAGAGGAATTCAACCTAGTCCCCAGAAGGTGAAACTGAGGCCCAAAGAGGTGGAGGTGTCCTGAACCACTGAGCTACAGATCCAGGAACAAGAGGCCCGTTGGACTGCAGCCATTACAGCCTTGGTTTTCCCCTCCTCTGGATGGGAACAGCTCAGAGCTGGGGCCCCAGAGACCATGGAAGCCGGAAGCTCTCCTTCACTGTGGTACAGTGGGAATAAAGGCCCCCAGGTCCCATTATCCCTCCTCCTGTGCTGGCCTCCCCGCACTCGCCCCTCCCTGAAAGTCCTCCCACATTCCTCCGGGCAACAGGAAACCCCAGCTGCAGCCCAGACTTCAAACAGCTCCTCCCTCTGGGCAGGGGGTGTGGGAGGAGAGGCCAGAGGCCAGGGGGCAAAGGTCAGCTTTGTTCCTGCCGGAGGTGGTGAGGGCCTGGGGGTGGCGGTGGGGTGGGGGTGGGGTGGGGCAGGGTAGAGCCCTTGACAGCCACACAGCACATGCGGGTGAATTCCTGTGTCCATCAGTGTGCTCGGTTCTCACTGTCAGCCAGTGTCTGGGAGTGAAAGTGCGTCCTCGGCTTCCTTCTGGTTCGAGGTCCTGAGTTCTGGGTTTGCGTGTATGTCAGTCTGTGTGTGTTTGTCTGGGTGCTCAGCCTGGGGTCCCACTGACAAGTCTGTAGGTGTCGTCATCTGTGCTGATACATCTGGTTCATAGACTTGCCCAGAGCTCTGTGTCCTATGAGTGTGACCTGGTGTGATTCTTTGTGTCCAAGAAGGGTGTTCCTCTCCCGCCTCTTCCCCGCCTGGCCTTCCTCCGTGTGGGTCACCAGTGGGTTCCTTTTGGAAAGTGAATCTGACTCTCTTACTTCCCTGCTCAGAACTCTTCAATGACTTCCTGTGACCCAAGGTTTGGAATCCTAGCTTGAGGACACAGCACACAACCCCTGCCGACCTCGCCATCTTCATTTTTAGCCACAGATCCCCCTCAAAATTTTCACTCCAATCACAGCTATTTAATTTTGACTCTCTTCACAGTCCCATTTCCTGCCTCTGAGCTACTTAATTCTATCAAGTCTGGATGCCCCTCTCTTGCTTTTATCAAGCAAACTTTTATTCCTTTTTCAAGTCTCCGATAACACCTCTTGTGAGAAGACGCCCCCCTGCCCAGTTGGGTTAGGACCCTCTCCTGATCTCCAACATCTGCTTGGCCTGTGCCCTTCACACTCACCACCATTAAACTGTGAGCTTTCTGAGAGCATAACTGTACTGAATGACTGTCTCTCCCATCCTCAGGATGGTTCTGACGGTTTCTTCTATCCCAGAAAGCTTCCGGCAGCGTTGGATGTAGTGCCCAGAATGGCCGCTAGAGAGAGTACAGACATCACGGCAAGACCATCCGGGGTGGGTGGGGAGGTGGGAATGTGTATCTCTCCGAGTGGGAGGGAGACTTTAATATGGTACCTGGGAGAGAACTCCTGGAGTGGATAGTGGGTCCACCCAGCTCAGTACCGGAGCAGTGGAATCCAGAATAGACTCATCCCAATTTGTCCTAGGCCACCCAGACTTTTGCTCTCTGCCTTTTCTCAACTCAGGGACCATAACCCTTGGTTTCCTGACCCTCCAGTATCTTTTGTCTCTGGCCTTCCAACCTCCTTCTTCCACGCCTCATCCTTTGCCTCAACCCTCCCATATAAAATTATTTGTACTTGCCTGACTTGACCTTGCTCTACAATACCTCTGGACCTTTGCACAAGCTATTCCCTCAGTGGGAGATGATCTCACCCTCTGGCTGCTTCATCAGGCAGACTTCTTTCACTTCCTCCAAGAAGTCTCCCTTGGCCTCCAGACTGACCTTGCCCCTAAGTGTTGTAATTGTTTACTGTTCTGCCTCCTGGTCAGGACCAGCCTACAGGAGACATCAGTAGATGTGTGTGAAATTAATAAATGAGTCGGCTCTTTTATGAAAACTGTCCAGCACATATGGGGCTACCCCCACCCCCAATCTGCAGTATGTCCTCCCTGGGCCTGACTCTGGGTTAGTATCACACTTTCCCATGCTGTTCCATCAAATAAGGGAATGAGACACAGAGGGATGCCCGAGACTCTGAAGTCACACAAATCTGGGTTCAAATCCTGACTCTATCATCCAGCTGAGTGACCTTGAGCAAGCATTATGGCCTTTCAGAGTCTTTGCTTCCACTTTGGTAAAACGAGAATAATCCTACTTCTGTGCTGCTTCATGGTGAGGCTTGAATTAGATGGTGCATGTGAAACACCCAGCTAAGGCCCCCAGGTCCCCATTATCCCTCCTCCTGTGCTGGCCTCCCCGCACTCGCCCCTCCCTGAAAGTCCTCCCACATTCCTCCGGGCAACAGGAAACCCCAGCTGCAGCCCAGACTTCAAACAGCTCCTCCCTCTGGGCAGGGGGTGTGGGAGGAGAGGCCAGAGGCCAGGGGGCAAAGGTCAGCTTTGTTCCTGCCGGAGGTGGTGAGGGCCTGGGGGTGGCGGTGGGGTGGGGGTGGGGTGGGGCAGGGTAGAGCCCTTGACAGCCACACAGCACATGCGGGTGAATTCCTGTGTCCATCAGTGTGCTCGGTTCTCACTGTCAGCCAGTGTCTGGGAGTGAAAGTGCGTCCTCGGCTTCCTTCTGGTTCGAGGTCCTGAGTTCTGGGTTTGCGTGTATGTCAGTCTGTGTGTGTTTGTCTGGGTGCTCAGCCTGGGGTCCCACTGACAAGTCTGTAGGTGTCGTCATCTGTGCTGATACATCTGGTTATAGACTTGCCCAGAGCTCTGTGTCCTATGAGTGTGACCTGGTGTGATTCTTTGTGTCCAAGAAGGGTGTTCCTCTCCCGCCTCTTCCCCGCCTGGCCTTCCTCCGTGTGGGTCACCAGTGGGTTCCTTTTGGAAAGTGAATCTGACTCTCTTACTTCCCTGCTCAGAACTCTTCAATGACTTCCTGTGACCCAAGGTTTGGAATCCTAGCTTGAGGACACAGCACACAACCCCTGCCGACCTCGCCATCTTCATTTTTAGCCACAGATCCCCCTCAAAATTTTCACTCCAATCACAGCTATTTAATTTTGACTCTCTTCACAGTCCCATTTCCTGCCTCTGAGCTACTTAATTCTATCAAGTCTGGATGCCCCTCTCTTGCTTTTATCAAGCAAACTTTTATTCCTTTTTCAAGTCTCCGATAACACCTCTTGTGAGAAGACGCCCCCCTGCCCAGTTGGGTTAGGACCCTCTCCTGATCTCCAACATCTGCTTGGCCTGTGCCCTTCACACTCACCACCATTAAACTGTGAGCTTTCTGAGAGCATGAACTGTACTGAATGACTGTCTCTCCCATCCTCAGGATGGTTCTGACGGTTTCTTCTATCCCAGAAAGCTTCCGGCAGCGTTGGATGTAGTGCCCAGAATGGCCGCTAGAGAGAGTACAGACATCACGGCAAGACCATCCGGGGTGGGTGGGGAGGTGGGAATGTGTATCTCTCCGAGTGGGAGGGAGACTTTAATATGGTACCTGGGAGAGAACTCCTGGAGTGGATAGTGGGTCCACCCAGCTCAGTACCGGAGCAGTGGAATCCAGAATAGACTCATCCCAATTTGTCCTAGGCCACCCAGACTTTTGCTCTCTGCCTTTTCTCAACTCAGGGACCATAACCCTTGGTTTCCTGACCCTCCAGTATCTTTTGTCTCTGGCCTTCCAACCTCCTTCTTCCACGCCTCATCCTTTGCCTCAACCCTCCCATATAAAATTATTTGTACTTGCCTGACTTGACCTTGCTCTACAAACCTCTGGACCTTTGCACAAGCTATTCCCTCAGTGGGAGATGATCTCACCCTCTGGCTGCTTCATCAGGCAGACTTCTTTCACTTCCTCCAAGAAGTCTCCCTTGGCCTCCAGACTGACCTTGCCCCTAAGTGTTGTAATTGTTTACTGTTCTGCCTCCTGGTCAGGACCAGCCTACAGGAGACATCAGTAGATGTGTGTGAAATTAATAAATGAGTCGGCTCTTTTATGAAAACTGTCCAGCACATATGGGGCTACCCCCACCCCCAATCTGCAGTATGTCCTCCCTGGGCCTGACTCTGGGTTAGTATCACACTTTCCCATGCTGTTCCATCAAATAAGGGAATGAGACACAGAGGGATGCCCGAGACTCTGAAGTCACACAAATCTGGGTTCAAATCCTGACTCTATCATCCAGCTGAGTGACCTTGAGCAAGCATTATGGCCTTTCAGAGTCTTTGCTTCCACTTTGGTAAAACGAGAATAATCCTACTTCTGTGCTGCTTCATGGTGAGGCTTGAATTAGATGGTGCATGTGAAACACCCAGCATTAGTCAATTAGGTGTCCTCCTCCCCCACCATGAACTTGGAAATAAAATTGCCCTCTGAGTCTTAAGCCAGTAAAATCATGCATCGCAGAGGAGAAGAGCCAGGTGGGGGAGTGAATGAGGCGAGAGATGGTTTTGTAAATGACTGAAGAGTTTTGTGAACGGTGGAAACCGCAATCAAGGTGACCCGCCTGTAATCTCAGGGAGGCAGGGCGAGGATGTGATTGAAATTGAGAAAACAGAGGCCTAATCAATTGCATTGTGCTCTATCTGACGGGAACAGAAGGATGCACAGAAAAGGGGGTGCAAGGGAGAATTCACTCGCTGCATCAGAGGGAGGGACGGGGAGCCAGTAGACAGAGGGATTCCAGGCTCAGGCAGCTCTGGTCTCCGCTGAGGAGTCACAGGGACCTGGGGGACTCCAGGTGGCTCACTGCCCTGCTGGGCCATCATCTAAACTAAATGGATATCCAGGACCAGGCAGAGCCCCTTGGGGGCAGACAGGAATATTCTGGTCCCAAGAAAAGACTCTAAAGACTAAGAGCACTGATTTTGGAGTCAGAGGACTTCGTTCAAACCCCTGCTCTGCCATTTATGTCCTATAGTCTACTTCACTGTGCCTCAGTTTTCTTATTGGTAAAATCAAGATATAATAGCTATTTCCTCATAAGACTTTCCGAGGATTAAATGGCAGCAGGCATGTATAGGATGCCTCATATAGAGTGAATGATCTGTAAATGGTAGCGACAAAGACAACTAACAGGTATTGTGCATTTTATTGCCATTTCACAGAAGAAGAAATTGGGGCTTGGAGCGATTAATAGCTTGCACAACATGACACAATCAGCAAGTGGCAGAGGCCAGATTCACATGACACGACAGTTCCAGAGGCGTGCTTTTATTATTTGCTCACTCCACGGCAAGTGGAAACACTGGGCCTCTGATTTAAACATCAGGTTCTTGTGAATTTGGTTGGCCAGAGACCATGGCCTTCTGGAAGCCTTGGCCCCTGAGACTTGGAGTATGCAAAGCACTGTGACCACTTCTCTAAGCAGTCATTTGGCTTCTCTGCATCTTATTGCTCTGGTTCAGCCATCCCTAGCAGAGGGCTGAGCACAGGGAAAGCTCCATCTGCACTGGCCACCTCATCCCGTTCCTTTAGGGCACTCAACTTGGGGAGTTTCCAGGGAATCCCTCTACCAATATTTAGAGACAGAAGCATCCCCTAAACATCCACTGGGGCAGACAGGATCCTTTCCCCAAACCCAGAGGTAGCAAGGTCTGATAGACAGATCATGGGCCTTGGTTCAGATCCCAGCTCTGTCTCGTATATATGTGTGACCTTGGTGCATCAGGTAATCCCTGGGCCTTAGTTTCCTCACCTGTAAATGGGGGTGCTAATCATAGAACCAGATTCAGGACTCTGTGAAATGAAAGGATGACCGTAAACACATCTGGCATTCAGCTGACATTTAATAAATGAGTTATTATTATTACACTATTTCTCCCCAGCCTGACTGTGAACTCCTTCGGCACAGGGACAGACCTTGTTCAGGTCTGTGTTCCCAGGCTCCTGCCTAGCAAAGGGCCCTTCCCAGAGCCAATACTCAGTCCTTGTTTGCCAAGCATAGCTGTAAGTCCCAGCTCCCAGACTCTTTCCCCTGGCTATTCTTTAAGTTAAGGGTCAACACTTCTTGATGGGAGAGGGGGGAATCCTTATTCCCTGTTCTTGTTTCCACCCAGAGTCACATCAGCTGCAGGAGTTTCTCAAAGGGGGACCCAGCGGGTAGGACAGTCTTCACTGCACAGGTACATGTCAGGATGTTAAGTACCCCACTCCCTGCCCATTGCATGCCAGCAGGAGCCTCCCCCCCATAACAGTGACTAACAGAACTGCCTCCAAACCTCTCCAAAAGCCCCTTGGGGGCAGAGTTGTCCCAAGTGAAATCCAAGGAGCTAGACTCTCAGGCCTCTGCCCACCCAGCCCTACCCTTGTCCCTTCTGGGGAGCTTCAGAGGATCCACTGTGGTCCTCCCCCCGCCTCAGTGGAGGAGGCCTGAGGTTCTGCTGAGGTGCCTGTGATGAACAGTAAATCTGCTGAAATCAAGTAAAGACTTGGTGAAACCACTGCATGCAGACTGAAAGCCACATCAGTAATGAAGGGGATATTTTGATCTCCAGTTACTTGATTCTATATCCATCTCTCAGTTCATCCGGAGATCATATGAGGATGAAATTCAGGACTTTGGGGTGTCCTAGAACACACCTTGGGTGCCCTGTGATTAGCAGCCATTAGGGCTCTCTCTAACCTCCTCCTCCCAGCAGCTAAAGCAGGCCCATTCACCTCCCACTGACCACCATCCCTCCCACAGGAAAAGATTTTCATGGCTCAAGGATTCATATGGTCACTCTTCTTATTTACAAAATCAGTAAACACACACGTGATTCAGAGAGGTGATGAGCCCTCTGCAACCCTCTCCTTCGCCCTGGGCTTGGACCCCAGTCGTGTACTACAGCATCAGCCAGCGGGAAAGGGATCCGACAGAGACTTTCCCTGTGTTTTGTAACTTACAGACATGAGAGAATTGAGTAGGTGAATTCTGGGGGTCTGGACCAGGGTGGGTTGACAGGTAGGAAAGCAGGGACAGGAGCTAAGTGAGGGAGAAGATATACAATTTTATAAATAACTAGAAAAAAATCTCAGCATTTCTTTTTGGGGGCGGGGAGAGCACAGGCAGGAAAGCTAGAGGCATGTAGGGGCTTAAGTGGGAAGAGGAGAGATAGAGCTTGGGGCCAGAGTGGGTGAGGGATGATCTCTGAGCCGCGATTTGTCCCATCTTTAAAATGAACAGGTTGCCTAGATGAACCCAAAGCAGCTTGCTTGCTCTGACATGCTAGGACTCTATAGGGTTCTAGGCCTGGGGGTTTTGGGACCAGAGCCCTAGGACTAGGAAGGGGTTGGCGGGCACCCCTAGAGAGGTGGTTGATGCCCAGGCAGGCTATGTCTCATCCCCAGGCTGGTACTGGGGTTCTGTGGAGGTGAAATAGTCCTCAAGGAAGGACTGCAGGTACTCGAAGGTGGGCCTCTCCTCTGGGTCCAGACGCCAGGTTTGTTCCATGACCTCGTACAGGGATGCTGGGCAGCCTGGGGGGCACGGCATGTGGTAGCCATGTTCCACTTGTTCCAACACTTCGCGGTTATTCATGCCTGGAAGGCAGGGCTCCGTCAGTCAGAGGGCCCAGCCCCTCCTGAGGAGGCAACGAGGAAGACGCTCTTCCCGTGACCACCATTCCACCTCCCCATCCCCCAGCAAACCTGGGTAGGGGACCCGGCCCTTGGTGATGAGTTCAGTGAGCAGGATCCCAAAGGACCACACATCTGACTTGATAGTGAATCTGCAAAAGAGGGCAGCCTCCGGGGCTGTCCACTTGATGGGGAACTTGGTCCCTAGAGAGATTGAGGGAGAAGAGACAGTTAGTGAGGAAATCCCTGGGAATAGCTGGACTAAGAGAATGACATCTTTGGGAACGGGAACTCTAACACAGAGGTCTCTGGGCATAACAGGAAAGACCTGGTATCTAGCCAGAACTTGCTAAGAGTCTAGCATAGTGCTGGGCACTTTGCAAACACTGTAATAATTCTCATCATAATTATAGCTAATGCCTTATAGCGTCTACCATGTGCCAGGCACTGTTTTAAGCAATTTACATGCCATAACTCATTTTAACCTTCAGGAAAACCTTGTGAGTTTTATTACTATTTTTTTTTTTACTATTATTATCCTTATTGTATAGAAGAAGAAAAGGTGGCACTAAGTAGTTAATAACTTGCCCAAATCATAACAACTTCCAAGTGGCTAAGATTCAGACCCAGGCATTCTGGCTACAGCGTTTTTGCTATTACACTCTATGGTCTTTCACTTGAGATTTCTAGAGGTGCCTGGCACATAGGAGGTGCTTGATAAATATCTATTGTCTGAGTATTTTCATTGGGATTGCTCACTAAGAATCCCATTGTGAGAAAAGACAGCTCCCAGAGAGGTTAAGTGACTTGCCCAAGGCCACATGGCTGGTAAGTGGAGGAGCTGGGTTTGAACTCAGAGTTGCGTTTTATATTATATGGGAGTAGGGGTGTCCTGGATGGTCTGGGAGGAGGCGGGGCCCCATGGTAGCCCCTTGGT
Organism: Aepyceros melampus; assembly: GCA_006408695.1. Taxonomy (NCBI): domain Eukaryota; kingdom Metazoa; phylum Chordata; class Mammalia; order Artiodactyla; family Bovidae; genus Aepyceros; species Aepyceros melampus. Next base: position 486,553 of record SJXQ01003989.1, read on the forward strand.
GCACTGGGGAGCTCTTGGAAGGAGGGGTGAGGCAGGGCACCTTGCTGGGGGTTGTACTCGTCATCCTCGATGAGTCGGGCCAGCCCAAAGTCTGCGATCTTGCACACCAGCTGCTCCCCGACGAGGATGTTGGCTGCCCTGAGGTCACGGTGAATATAGTTCATGCGCTCCATGTAAGCCATGCCCTCAGCAACCTGGGAGCAAAGGGGCAGAGAGATGAGGACACCACATTTGTGTAAGTGATCATTTGAAAAATCCTATTTTTCAGACTGGGGCCCAAAGAGAGGGGCAAGGTCCTGCCTCAGGTCGCACAGATGGTCCAGGCATTGGGGCTGCACTTCCAGGAGCAGGCTAGGCGCCAGAGGACTCAGGGGTTTGTGGTGACGATAGGAGGGGCTCCAAGAGATAAAGGCGGCTGTCTCAGCTTACCTGTGCTGCCATGTCCACCAAGTGGGGCAGCTTCAAAACATGGCCCTCCCGGTCCTTGAGGAACTCCAGCAGGCTGCCTGGAGAGAAGAACTCAGAAAATCAGCAGCAAGAAGCAGAGGGTGGGATGATTTGAGAGAATAGTACCCAAACATATGTATTACCATATGCAAAAGAGATAACCAGTGCGAGTTTGATGAGGGAAGCAGGGCACCCAAAGCTGGTGCTCCGCGACGATCTGAAGGGATACAGGTGGGGAGGGAGGCGGGAGGGATCTTCAGGGTGGAAGGGACACATGTATCCCTATGGCCGATTCATACTGATGCATGGCAAAAACCATCACAGTACTGTAATTATCCTCCAAATAAAATAAGTTAATTTAAAAAAAAGAGATAGAGAAAGAAAAGCAGCAGTTACGACCCTACTCCCATCCTTGGGCGTGCCTTCTCTCGCTTGGCCCCGCCCCCTGCTCCCAGTCCTCTCACCCTAGATCCGCGTCCCCCCAACCCCACACACACACCCAGTCGGGATCCCGCCAGGTGCCTCAACCCCTCACGGATTTCGCCCAGACCCTATTCCCACCGACAACACTATTCTGCCCAGATGTCTTGGACCGCCCCACAAGGCTCCGCCCCCGGGCACAGACCCCGTGCTGTCGAACTTGGCCCCGCCCAAACTTCCAGGGTTTTTGTTCTCATTCCGGGGCTCCTCACTCAGACTCTGCCCAGCGTTCCTCGTCCCTTCACAAATCGCCACCCCGGTTCCTCCCCCAGATACACCCACCTTAAACTGGGACTCCCCCTGAAAACCCCGCCTTCCCAGACCCCGCCTCCTGACCCCGCCCCTCACCGTGGCACATGAACTCGGTCACGATGTAGATGGGCTCCTCGGACACCACCGCGTACAGCTGCACCAGCTTGTCGTGGCGCAGCAGCTTCATGATCTGCGCCTCTGCCAGGAAGGCCTTCGGGGACATGG
>SJXQ01003989.1:488319-503449 GCA_006408695.1 Aepyceros melampus
CGTACCCAGCCACACATCCCCGAAGCAGCCGGTGCCCAGTCGGCGCTCCAGCGCGATGGAGCTGCGGCTGATTTCCCAGGCGTCCTTGGCCAGGCCCAGCGTCTGCGGCTTCATGGTGGTGCAGGCCGCCGTGAGCAGATGGCACAGCCCATCGTTCACCTCTGGGCAGTGGGGCATTGGGAAGTTGAAGGTCAAAGGCCGGCCAGGATGCTCCACATATTCCTCATCCCCACCCCAGCCTCCAAGACCAGTTAAAAGGCACTAGGGCCCAGCTGAGGGTCACAGGCCAGGGCAGAAGGCAACCCAGCCCACTGAGTAGGTGAACGTATTGGTGCCCAGGGAAGGAAGTGGCACCGGAGGGAGAGATGATTCCTGTAAGGATTGACGGCCTTCCCATAAGAGGTGGCCTCCAGCTGGGTCTCCAAGGATAAGATGGGATTCTGACAGGTGGAAATGGACTTGGGAATTCCAGACAAAGGTGTGGACACGAAGCCTTCGCCCTTCCACACAGCTATGCTCGGCCTAACCAACCAAAGCAAAAACCAGGGTTGGATGCTAACCTTCTCCTCCACCCTAGAGCCCATCCTCTGAGTCAGGTCCATTCAGTCTCCTACTCAGCTCAGACATTAGGGGGGCGCTCTCCAGCCATGCAGAGCTTCACGCCTCAGTTTCCTCTGGAACCTTACAAAGCAGGATCCTGGACCAGGCATCCAGACACTTGGGTTCTAGTTCCAGTCCAGGCACGATTGCTTTGGGAGCCCCTTCCCTTCCCTGGGCACCTCAGTCTCAGCCAGTTGGTTCAGGAATCTCAAACGCACGCCACCTGAAGGGCGGCTCTCACCAAGGTAGTGCTGCACCAGCTCCTGCACGGAGTCAAACTGGGCCCTCGTGGTGATGTAGTAGCCGCCGGTGTCCAGTTTGCGGATCTTGTAATGCTTCACGTGATCGCCTCTGGTCTGGTCCCAATCCCGGATGGACAGGGAGTAGGCGCCTGTGGGCAAGGGTCACCTTTGGGTCCACTTTCCTCCTCACCAGCCCCAGTCTGGAAGCCTGGGTAAGCCCAAAAGGCTGGGGACTCTGAAGTTGGATGGCCACACCCCTTGAACCCAGTCCCCATCTTAGCTCAGTCCCTCCAACCCTGTCCCAAGCCCCACCCCACTGTTCCTGAAAGTGAAGTGAAAGTGAAAGCTGCTCAGTCGTGTCCGACTCTTTGCGACCCCATGGACTATACAGGAATTCTCCAGGCTAGAATACAGGCGTGGGTAACCTTGCCCTTCTCCAGGGGATCTTCCCAACCCAGGGATCGAACCCAGGTCTCCTGCATTGCAGGCAGATTCTTCCCACAAGGGAAGCCCACTGCTCCTAGCCCCACCCAAATGGCTAGGCTGCCCCCACTGGGTGGGCTGTGGCAGAGCCCTCACCTTTGGTGGTCTCGCTCTCTCTAATGAGAAAGGCCCCGCGGGAGTTCCCTGGGGAGAGCAGCTGCCTCTCAGCGTCCTTCCTCCCGATCTTTCCGAAGTACCACCTGTTGAGAAAGGCCAGCAAGAATCAGATACACCTGGCTCAACCCCCAGCTCAGCCTCCAGGGAAAAGTCACCTCACTAGCCAAGATTCGATTTCCTCACCCAGGAAACGGGGATCATACACCCGCTTTGCAGCCTGACAAGGAGGACCAAGGAGCAGGGACACAGAGCACGCCTGGCACACAGGAGGTGCCCAGTGAAGCTTAGGCTTCCCTCTTCACTCTCTGGGTTTCTCTCTTATTCATTTATTTGGCTGCAAGTGACCTTCCTTTCGCTGCGAGGGCTTCTCTCTAATTGGGGCTCACAGAATCTAGAGGGCGGCCCAGGAGTTGTGTGCATCGGCTTAGCTGCCCCCGTGGCACGTGGGATCTCAGCTCCAGGACCAGGGGTTGAACCCCTGTCCCCTGCATTGGAAGGTGGATTTTTAATCACTGGGCCACTAGGGAAATCTCCTGAGTTTCTCTTGAATTAAAATTGCTAGACTTCGTCAGGGCGTCACTACAGCTCCTTCCATAGGCTCATTTACAGATGAGGAACTTGAGGTTCAGAGAGGGGAACTGATCTGCCCACAAGGCTAGCTGATGAGCTCTATCTAAAACCTTTGCCTCCCACCCTAGTTCTTTACTCACCAACCCAAGCAGTCACTCAGATTCCTCTCTCCACGTACTCCTCAAACCCTTTCCTCATTTGGCATCCAGAACGACACCCTTTTCTGCTACTCTTCCTTTCTTTTTTTTAACCCCCTTGGCCATAGAGCATGACTTGCAGGATTTTAGTTCCCTGCCCCAGGAATTGAACCCAGGCCAAGGCAGTGAAAGCGCTGAGGCCTAAGTACTGGACCACCAAGGAAGTCCCCCTTTCCCTCTTTTGGACTGCAACTCCCCAGTTCTGACTGCTGCTTTCCCTCCACTCTCTAAAGCCTGGATGTTGTTCTAAGTCTCAACTTCAACTCAGACCTCAAGCATTCCTGCTGTCTCTTGGATATACTTCCTGGGACTGAGCTGTAGCCTTGAACCACTGGTGAGATTACAGTGGGAGGAGAGCCAAATGTGAGCACAGGTGCCACAGAAGACTCAGGTGTCATTTGATCACTAAATTGGTTTGTGATCACCTTGGGCTGAATTAAAAGGAGCACGGTTTTCAAATTAAGGGAGGTGGCAGTCTCAGCGAACTCTGGGACGTCAAGCCACGCCTGGTTACTAGGCACAGTCTGGGGAACAAGGAAAGGCATTGGCGAGTACTGTCCAGGAGGGCAGGCAGGGTGGGGAAAGGAGAAGCTCTGTAGACAGATCACATTCTCAAGTTTTTTCAATGCTCTGCCCCCTCCTCACACCTTGACATTACTACTTCCTTAATCATTGACATAACAACAACAGCACCTATTCTGCGTCAGGCTCTGCTGTCTTACATGGGTGTATTAATTTCATTCTTATAACAATATTGTGAAATAAGTACTGTTATTAACCCCCATTAGACAGATGAGGAAATTGAAATACCTAGTGGTTAAGCAACTTACCCAGCTACACGGCTGTTAAGCTGTGCTGCCAGAATAGGAACCCAAGCTGTCTGCTCTCGGGCCTGCAGTCTTAACCACGACAGCGCTCTTAACCACGACGCTGCATGGAGCACCTCTCAGGCAGTCTCACGACACTGCCTCTGAGATGTGGACCCCCCAGAGCTCTCGCCTGCCTCATCACCTCCGCTTCTCCAAGAAGCCTCCGATTACCCTCTCCAGATGAAGGCCTCCTGCCATTTGAGCTCTGGAGCCTGTCCACTGGCCTCTGCTCTGAGACACCTCTCCCCCACCGACCAGCCCGCATCTGCCTCCTCTCCATCCCACCAGCCCCTACATGTGGCCACACTTCTTCTTTCCCCAAAGGAAACCATTCTATCTTACCACCAACGTTCTGCTGTATCTCTCACCTTCCTTCACTTGAAAAAGCCCTTCACACTTGGGTCTCTGCTTCCTCACCTCCCACTCCCTCCCAGGCTCTGCTGTCTGGCCTCCACCCGCACTTCACGCGGAGGGATGTCTCACCAAGGTCAACCCTGTTGCCAAATCCAGTGGCAGCTTCTGACATTCCCTCTCTTGTTTCCTGAAACCTCCCCTCTGCCATCTTGGTTGTTCTGACTTGGCCTGGCCTGGTCTGCCAACAGCTCCTTCTCCCTCATGCCCGGCTTTTTCCAGAGTTGGGTCCTAGGACCAGTCTCTTTCATTTTCTTCCTTCACACCTCTGTGCAGCTCTGATGATTCTTTCTACTCTGAAGAGTCCTGAATTTCCACCCCAGCCCAGGCGTAACCTCTGCAAGAGCCACAGCCAACAAACTAAGGAATCTCAGTGCTAGTTAGAAAAGGATGCCCCTTATCTGGGCTGATGCAGGAGCATGGCTTAGTATGGGCTGGGCAGCTTTCATGCAAAGCACACCCAGTCTAACTGCTGACATAATTGTGGGTGTTCCTCTCCATGAATTCAACCTTACAAGCCCCTTCTCATGTATCTGTACCTGTTCCTGGGTTCCCCACTTTAGCAAACAGCACCTACTTGGCTCCATAAGAAGCCTGTGGGTCACTTTGGATCCTCACTTCCCACAGCCCAGCGGCAAATCAGTCACCAAGTCCTGGTGACTCCCACTCTGCAGTCTCTCCAGTCTCTACTTTTCCTATGTATGGATGTATATGTGAAGCTAGATTAAAAAGTGTTTGTGAGCCTCAGTTTCCTTATCCTTAAAATGGGATAATAATAGTATCCATAGAGAATTAAATGAATCAAGGTATGTAAAGTACCCATCACAGTATCTCAATTTCATCAATTTCTCAATATCATTAAGAAATGATATTTCTCTGATTGCTTAACAGAATTAATTCTAAGTAATGTCTCCTTCAGTAACCTCAGATATGCAGATGACACCACCCTTATGGCAGAAAGTGAAGAGGAACTAAAAAGCTTCTTGATGAAAGTGAAAGAGGAGAGTGAAAAAGTTGGCTTAAAGCTCAACATTCAGAAAACAAAGATCATGGCATCTGGTCCCATCACTTCATGGGAAATAGATGGGGAAACAGTGGAAACAGTGTCAGACTCTATTTTTTTGGCCTCCAAAATCACTGCAGATGGTGATTGCAGCCATGAAATTAAAAGATGCTTACTCCTTGGAAGAAAAGTTATGACCAACCTAGATAGTATATTCAAAAGCAGACATTACATTGCTGACTAAGGTCGGTCTAGTCAAGGTTATGGTTTTTCCTGTGGTCATGTATGGATGTGAGAGTTGGACTGTGAAGAAGGCTGAGCGCCGAAGAATTGATGCTTTTGAACTGTGGTGTTGGAGAAGACTCTTGAGAGTCCCTTGGACTGCAAGGAGATCCAACTAGTCCATTCTGAAGGAGATAGCCCTGGGATTTCTTTGGAAGGAATGATGCTAAAACTGAAGCTCCAGTACTTTGTCCACCTCATGCGAAGAGTTGACTCATTGGAAAAGACTCTGATGCAGGGAGGGATTGGGGGCAGGAGGAGAAGGGGACGACTGAGGATGAGATGGCTGGATGGCATCACTGACTCGATGGACGTGGGTCTGAGTGAACTCCGGGAGTTGGTGATGGACAGGGAGGCCTGGCGTGCTGCGATTCATGGGGTTGCAAAGAGTCGGACATGACTGAGTGACTGAATTGAACTGAACTGAACTGAATGTCTCCTTCTATGTGTTTAGCACTTCATAGTGTTTTAAAAAGCTCATACACAGTTGTTATTGCTGAGAGAATATATACCTATATATGTCTTCCTTAGTGGTTCAGTTGGGAAAGAATCTGTCTGCAATGCAGGAGACCCGAGTTCAGTCCCTGGGTTGAAGGAAATGGCAACCCACTCCAGTACTCTTGCCTGGAGAATTCCATGGACAGGAGCTGGGCAGGCTACAGTCCATGGGATTGCCAAGAGTTGGACACGACTATGTGACTAACTTTCACTTTCCTAAATATATAATGCTTAGCAAATGTAGCCAGACTAGCTGGGTTCAAATACCAGCTCCACGTTCTTACTAGCCATGTGAACTTGGGCAGGATATTTAATTTATCTCTGCCTCAGTCTCCTCATTTATAAACCAGTATAGTATTAGTTGGGCTTCTCTGGTGGCTCAGAGGTTAAAGCATCTGCCTGCAATGCGGGAGACCTGGGTTCAATCCCTGGGTCGGGAAGATCCTCTGGAGAAGGAAATGGCAACCCACTTCAGTATTCTTGCCTGGAGAATCCCATGGATGGAGGAGCCTGGTAGGCTACAGTCCACCGGGTCGCAAAGAGTTGACTTTGTTAATACACAGAAAGCACTCTGAATAGTGCTCAGAACATGGTGCGTGCTGGATAATATTACCTACTATTGGTATCATCTCTCTTATCTTCTCATATCCTCACAATGACTTACTGGATTACAGATAAGGAGACCGGCTCAAAGTGTAGCTGCGACTTGCTCAAGAGTGGCTTGAATCTGGACTCCAGAGCCCTGCCCTTAGGCTGGCGTCCCCCCACCTTACTCACTCTTCAGCCTGGATGGAGTCCACAGGGGCCACGTAGTTGCTGGGAATGTAGCCAGTGTGTCCGGAGCTGAGGGACCGAGCCTCCCACCAGTCACCCTCGCTGGAGACACAGAACAGAGGGTTTCGTTGGCAGCTTAGCCCCTGAGGCACCGTGGGGCCAGGCAGGGTCACATCAAAGATCAGGCGAACACTGGCCCTGCCAACCCCTCACCCAGAACACACCACCCCCAGGGCTTTTGCCTGTTTTGCCCCCAGCCACTGCAGCTGCCCTGGGAGCTTTTCCCCGCAGAAGGAGTGTGTGTGGGGACATCTGGGCCTCCTGGCGTTCTTTTCTGGCACCTCAGCTGGGCTGGGGTTTGGGCAGGCAATGAGCAGCTAACTAGGTCACTTCCCCATTAAAAACCTCTCCAATGGCTACATTTCCTTCTTGATAAAATCCAGACTCCTCAAGATGGCTTAAAAAGCCCTGTGGACTCTGTTCCCACCCAGTCCTCCAGGATCTGTTCCGCACTTCAGACTTTATGACCCTCCTAATATGAACCACTTGGTGGTTTCCAGAAGTCATCATTTAGTTTCATTCTAACTCTCTTCCTTTTTTGCCACCTCTTCTTCCAATGTCTCTTCGTTTTTCTAGTCTCAGCTTAGAAATCATCTCCTCCAGAAGGCCTGCCCTGATCACTGCTACCCTAGAGGCCGTGGTTGGTGTTCTTTCCGTGCGCATAGTTCCTCAGGCTTCCCCTATAGTAGCAGTTACCCAGAGATTGTTATTATCCTGTCTCTTTCTCCAGTTAGACTGGCATTTCCTGAGACAAGGACCAGTAAGATTCCTCTCTGGGTCCTGAGCTGGGGGAACCTGATCACTTACGTGTTGTTCAGGATGTGGAACTTCTCGCCCTTGGTGAAGGTAGATCGTCCTCCGTTCGGGCCTCATAGTCATAAAGGGCGATGAACATGGTCACCCCAATGCCTGCAGAGTCAGGATTACTCATCAGAGGGCCCCCGGAGGTTGCACCCCCAGAGTCCTGTTCCTCAGGCAGTCGCTCTGCCTCCCCACTGCGGCAGTGCCCTGGAGCTCAAAGGTCTTTGGATCCAGTGGATTTCTGATTTGGACCCTATGGATTCAGGACACACACCATCAAGCTCATCCCTCCTCCCTTGGGGGCTCCCTGTGAGTCCCTTCTGCTCTCCCCCACCATGCAGACATCCCACTGGTAACTGTCTTCAGAGTCTTTTCATCAGACGGGGAACAGAGCTCTGTCTGCCCCTCAGATGGGAGTTTCTGAGGGTAGGGCTGGACGGGCTCCCTCAGACTGTGCGCTAAAAGCAGGGCTGTGTCTCCCAAGTCATCCTGGAGGTTCCGAAGGACAAGGCCAAGTCTCTTCTTCCCCGAGGTCCTGTGAGGGTCCAGTCAGTGCTTGCCTCCAGCCCCCTGGCCTCACCTGAGATGCCCCGGATAGTGCCCGCATCGAGGAAGGCGGGGTTGGCGGGCTGAGGGGAGAAGCTGTTGTAGTTGGGGATGTGGGAAAAGGAAGATGCAGGCCGGCTCTGAGTAGGGTCGGGGCCATAGCGGTCTGCAGCCCCATAGCTCCTGAAGTCCTCTTCTAGGCCATCATCCTCCTTGGCCCCCGGCTCCAACTTCTTGCAGAATACACAGCCCATGCCAGGTGCCCTGCTATAGAAGGGGGGCATGCTTCACTCAGGGGTCCATGTGAGACATGCCACCCTAGGCACAGCTGCACGCACACTGACATACAGTGTGCAGAGGCGTGCAGCTGCCTCACTCAGGCCTGGGGGGAGGGGGTCCTCCCTAAGTGAGGGATAAAGTGGGGCAGGGTCACCACTCTGTCCACCCCCGAAGCTGCTTCAGTGTTTCTGGAGAGTATCTATCTCCTCCACAGGACTGGTGTTCTGTTTCGAGATGTTTCTGTTTTATGTTTTTGCCTCCTACTGCTTCAGTGTGTTGGGTTTCTATGACCCCCCTCAGAGTGCTTGCATGTGTGTGTGTGTGTGTGTCTTTCATGTGTCTCTTAGTATTTGTGAGTTTGCTCGTGGGTGCGTGTCTTTGTGTGTGTGTAGGCAGCTCTTTGTGAATGTCTATGTCTGTGTGTATGTGAGTGTGTTCTTGTATGAAACGTCTCTGTGTGCTCATGTCTGTTGGAATGTGTCCATATGCATGCGTTTCTGTGTCAGCATGTATGTGTGTGTCTGTGTGTTTGCAGGTGTGTGTGAGTGAGTGCGTCCGTGTGTCATGACCGGGCATGTAGCCCTGTGTGGGAGTATCTGTGCCTGCCTGCCTGTGTGTATGTGTGTGTGCAGGTCTGCGTCAGTCCATGTGGGTATGTGCATGTCTGTGCATGTGCGCATGTCTGTGTGCCGATGCGTGTTTGTGTGTGAGTGTGTGTGAGGGCTGTGTGCCTGCACCTGGAGAGTCCCTGCAGAGGGGGATCAAGGCCATTTCCTGTCGTGGGTCCAGCCTCTGGCCTTTCAAGCTGCCTCACTCTCGCTCCCCCATCTGTTACCTAGCAACAGGGCCCTTGTAGGAGGAAGGGGCTGTGAGGAATTGTGGGGCCCAGAAAGGCCACCGCCACCCCATTTCCTGACCCAGGGAGCCCTCAGCCCCCACTCACCCCTCAGGCCCCTACTCCTGCGTCAGTGGGGCTGCGGCATGGTCCTTGGGAGGGGCCGGAGACCTGAGGGCTGGACAGAGGACACGGAAGATGAAGTCCCTGCCAGGCTTCTGGCGGCCAGATGCCCACACCCGTCCTCTCCAGGGAAGCCAGGGGCCTGGGCTCTGCCCCGACAGGACTCCTCCTTCCTTTTTCTCCTGGCCTCCATGGCTCACTTAATCATCCACCCTCACACAAGACCCACCACCCACACCAGCCCTCTCACACTCATCCCCACCTGACACATCTGCACACGAGCAACACACACGGCGGCACAGTCACCCCGACACTCACAGCGCACCCCTGCCTGAGCGGGCTCAGCAGCACCCGCACACAGTGACACAATCAACCCGCACGAGCCCAAGCTCCGCGGCCCGGCAGCGCGTGCACACACACGTGCACACAGGGTGCCCGCTCAGGCTCACAGACTCGCACGCTCACGCACGCACATCTCTGGGTTAGACCCAGGTCTCTAACAGGATTTCTGTCAGCCCTGTTCAGTTCCCCCGAGGCCTCTGGTCACTGTCTCCTAAAACCAAGCCCTCCCTCTGAGCTCTGCCTTGGCACCACCTCTGGTCTGGGTAAACCCCAGCAGCCCCAGGACTACACTGAATAGCCAAGGGAAAGGTGGACACCTACCTCCAGAGCTTGTTCCACACCACGGAAAGGCCCAGGTCAGAAGTCAGGACCACCAGTTCCCTCGGGGAGCCCCCAAGGGAGCCAAGGCTTTCCCGGTAGCTGTGTCTTCTGAGTGACAAGGCAGGCAGGTCATTGAGCAAGGGCTCTCCACACCCTGCCAGAAACTCTGCCATTGCAACACTCAGAGAGGAACTGCCGGGGAAAGGGCTCGACTTCCTCAGATGTGAGCTCTGTTGTTGCTGCTGCTAAGTCACTTCAGTCGTGTCTGACTCGGCAGCCCACCAGGCTGGGATTCTCCAGGCAAGAACACTGGAGTGGGTTGCCATTTCCTTCTCCAATGCATGAAAATGAAAAGTGAAAGTGAAGTCGCTCAGTCGTGCCTGACTCTTTGCAACCCCATGGACTGCAGCCTCCCAGGCTCCTCCGTCCACGGGGTTTTCCAGGCAAGAGTACTGGAGTGGGGTGCCATTGCCTTCTCTGGATGTGAGCTCTAGGGTGGGGCTAACCCAGTGTGCCTTCATTTCTCCCAGAGGACCCTCAGGACAGGTGTCCCGCCTCGCCTTTCTCAACTCTCGAGTCCGGTTCCTTTCTCCTCTCTATGGGTCCTGGCCCCCTGTCCGGCCTGCACCACTCACCTCTTCCAGGAAACCTTCCTGGATCCACCGGCCTAGCTGCTTGGCTGATGGCCCTGTCACATCAGTGCCTTGTGATCCCTGCTTTAGACCCACCAGCCTGTCTCATGCTCCGCTGCAACCGTTCTCCCGTGTATGTGTAGGGGGTGACACCCATGTGGTGAACTATGAGGCGGGCTGTGGTTTGAGCTCCAAAATAGCCCCTGTTCACCAAGCCATTGCCGAGATCTTCACCTCAGGACCCCTCCCCTGGGGTGAAGCCACTGTCTGAAGGGCTCCAAGGGCTACAGGGCTGGTTAGGCTCATAGAGAGCATAGACACAGAGGTGGAGGAGGGGCATCTTGAGCCAAGGGAGGGGATTTCAGGCACTCAGGGGACAGATGGGGGTAAGAGGAAAACACAAGCTACAGGGTGAGAATGGAGGTCTTCTCACAGGAAGACACACGCACATCTCAGATGCCAGCACACTCTCAGACACCCCGTCACCTCAGCTACACAACAGTGCCTCACATGGACTGTCTCTCTGAGCTCCTCCGTACAGATTCACAGACACAGACATCTATGAATAGACGCACACCTTCAGCCTTCACCCATGCCCACACACACACACACACACACACCCTCTCCCATTACACCCTTCCTCTGTGTCAGCCACTGCATTAAACACTTCATACACATTACCTCATTTTATCCTCATGACAGCTCCACGAGGTTAAGGATTATTGTTAATGCTAAGGCACCCAAGGCACAGAGTGGTTTAGAAACTTGCCCAAGGCCACACAGATGAGGAATCCTGGCGCTTGGTTCCAGGATCTGAACCACTTCTCTCCATTGCCTGGTCACAGACACAGAGGATTCCAGCCATTCCTTCAAGCACACACTGGTGTACTGAGCCTCCACCTGGAAACCCAGAGATACGTGTAATCCTCCCCTCCCCCAGTCACAGATGCACACAGAGCTCCTCTCGATAAGAGTTTCAAACTTATACAATCTCTTGAGTTCCCACTTAGACATGATGCTGCCACTTCCAACAATACACAGGTACCTGTTACCTCCACTTTAAAAGTCAGCCTAAGGGGATCCCCTAAGTCTGCAAGCCTGGAATGGGGAGGGGGCTCAGAGACCCTCCAGGAAGGAGGAGAGAGGGAGAGCCCTGGCAAGGTTGACAGTGTGGGCAGTGGGGGCAGGGGCGAGGGTGTCCTGGTACACTGACTCTTAAAAGAAACGGGGGAATAAAAAGGCCCAGATTTGTAGCATTTGCTGATTTCCATGGTGTAAATATTCCCACCATGGCCGATTTCAAGCTACTGAAGTGACTTCCTGAACGCTGGGCTGGAAAAAGATTTGCAGAATCAGCTCCCCAGGGCCGGTACTAGGTAGCTGGCTCCAGCAAACGGCTGCCGGAAAGAAACAAAGAGATGAACAGAGACTGAAACGAGAGGCAGCAAGACAGAGACGAACAGAGACTGGGAAAGAGAGGGGTCGAGACAGAGAGAACTGAAGAGGCAAAGACAGAAGAAAGAGAAAGGGAACACGGAGGGGCCTCTCTGCTCAGCACCTGCATGGAAACAGCCCTCAGGAATCTTTGTCCTCGGCTAGCTCTCATCTTAGCTATAAGCCACCAATGCCTAGGAGCATAATTTGACTTCCAGAAGTCTGGGGAAGCAGGTGGGAAGGCAAATAACTATTAGTTTTAAAACGATAAAGTATTAAACACCTACTCTGTGCCTGGGGCTTCCCTGGTGGCTCAGACAGTAAAGACCTGCAATTCGAGAGACCTGGGTTCCATCCCTGGGTGGGGAAGATTCCCCTGGAGAATGGAATGGCCACCCACTACAGTATTCTGGCCTGGACAATTCCATGGACAGAGGAGCCTGGCAGGCTACAGTCCATGGGACTGTAAAGAGTCGGACACGACTGAGCAACTTTCACTTCTCTTCTCTTCACTTCACTTCACTCTGTGCCTGGCACAGTGCCAAGCAAGTCCCATGATTGATCTCATTTAGTGACCCTATGAGGTAGGTTTTATTATCACCCCTATTTTACAGATGAGGAAACCGAGTCACGAAAGTGTTAAATACTTCCCAAAGACTATCTACAAAGTGAATAAGGGGAAGCTAAGACACAACCCCAAGCAATTTGGCTCCAAAGTCCACCATAAGCACTGCTGTATTTTGAAGTCCTCGTGAAAGCAATACAGTTATGTGCCTTCATGAGCCCCCCCCAGAGTGCCAAGCCCTGTGCTACACACCGAGTTTTCCTTACAGCCCAGTGAGGGGGAAGTGACCGGCCCAGGGCCTCTCAGCAACCACCGATTTTCAATAGCACTTAGAATCTGAATCCAAGTCTCTCTTTTCTCAGGGCTGATATAGGTTGCCTGCTTACAAAGGGAGTGGCTCAGAGACCCGCCACAAGCGTTCTGGTCACTGCAGGGACTTGAGTCTGTTAATAAACAGGCCTCTTGAACATCTGGTTGACAGGAGTTGGCTTCCAAAGTCTGATCTGGGTCAAGCTCAGGTTGTGGATGTCAGAACTGAGGTCCAGTCCTGGACCATGGTGTTCCCACCTTCAGCATCTCTCCCTCTGTGTGGCCCTTCCAAGTTTTGGGGCCTTGATTGAATGACATCAGCCTTCTGAGCATCTGTTTTTGCATCTGTATCTTCTGTGCAGTTGTTAGGAAGGCTCTTGGCCAGCGTGGTTAAGGGAGGCTGAGAATCACAAGCAGCAAAGCTAGAAGGGCCCCCAGGGATGATTTATCAGTCTACCTCTCTCTTGCGTGGAGAGGGGAAGTGAGTTGCTGGAGGTCAAACAGCCAGACCTGGGATTCAAAGCCAGGACTATTAATTCAAGTACAGAGTTCTGTTTCCAGCTGTGCTCTCCAAAGCCTGAGCACGGGGGTCATGTTCTCCCTGATTGATGAATGTCATATTTCCTACCCAGTCCCCAGACAACTGATCATACCACCCCTGCCACATATATGGCAGCTGGCCATAAAGCGGAGAAACTGCCGGCCTCCCACCCCTCCTCCTGGACACAGGAGCCCCAGATGCACCCATCCTTTCTTTGGTCTATACTTGCCAACACCACATTAGGGCTTTGATTAGACACAGGATGTCCTGTTCCCCCCTGACTTCTGCCAAGTAACTGTGGGATCTGGAGACTGATTTCGGCTCAAATTCTACCTGACTTGAGACACTGGGCAGGTCGCTTCACTTCTCGCTGAGCTGCAGTTTCTTCGCCTAGAAAATAGGAATCTAAATCTCTGCCTCCTGGGGTTGCTCCTGAGCCTCAATTGCGGTCAAGCCCCTGAAAGCACCGGGGGCACTGTAGTTGCTTGGTGAACTTTCACTTTTGGCCCCTTTCGTAGAGGAAGCCCCCTCCAAGGTCAAGGGAGGAGAAGTGACGAGGCAGAGAAGAAAGAGAAGTGCTCAGGGTGAGGTGGGAGGGCTGAGCGAGCCCAGCCGCCTGGGGGATTTCACCAAAAGGGAACTGGGACTGAACAGGGGCAGGAAACCACCATCCAGCAAGAGTTCCGGCTTCTCCTCAGGGCTTCAGGCTGGCCCGGTGGGCAGGCCCGAGTCTCAGGCTCACTGCACCCCGTCCCTCACCAAGGCCTGACCTTCTGATGAAGACTTCCATTCCTCACTGAGACCTTCCACCCCTCCCTCCAGTGCCTTTCCTGAGCCTCCATCTCTCTCATTGAGGCCTTCATCTCTCATAGAACCTCCAACCATCTGACATCACTCAGGCCTTACCATCCCTATCCCTAACACCCAGGGGCTAAGAAGACATAGCCAGCTCTGATTCTATCACTTTGGTAAAGCCAGTGTGTGGGAGTGAGGGAGGGGCCACACTATCTTTCCCCTCCACAGGGTCCTCACATTGTCAGCTGAATTTTCTCCACTTCTTGTGGGTATAAGTGTTTTCTCATCGGTTGCTGAAAACCTACCGCTAGCCTCTAAAAGAGAGATTTTGAGGGACTTGAGATTCTTGGGAGATGGAAAGTCATGAGCTGGTCCAGGGGGAACTGAGGGAGTAGGAGTCTGAATTTCACAGCGCGCCCAGACAGGAAGTCCCCTTCCCCAGGTCCAGTCAGAAGCCAGCCTGGTTGACTCTGTGCAGGAGGGCTCTGGGTCCTCTTTCCCCAGCCCCAGGGTCCCCCTACCCATCCTCCCAAGGTCTGGCCACTTCCTTTGCCACATCAGCCCCAGGTGGCTGCAGAGAACACCCAAACACCCACACACATGCTCACATGCTCAAGCTCATTCACTCAAAGCCCAAACCATACTCACAAACACTCTCCACCCTCACTCACAGCTTCACACCCACTGGAAAGCAAGAACCAGCCACACAGCCCAGGAAACCCATATGTTCTTTCACCACTGCGCCCCCCCCCCCCCACCCCCCACCTGGCTTCCCTCTCCTCTCCAGAGGGCAACAGAATTTGGTAGGGATGAGGAGGGAATGTAGGCTTCAGTTCTGACTACATCCTTCACCACATCAGGGACAGGATGCTCGGCTTCTGGGTCCCTACTGCTGACCTGTCAGTTATTCACTCCCGAACCTCCATCTTTCCCATCTGAGAAGTGGGAACAGAGCCTCGCTCTCCCACCACCACACTCACAGATGGAAGGATATCAAAAGACTCAGGGATCACTTGTTTCAATAAAATGAAGTTTTAGGACTTCCCTGGCAGTCCAGAGGTTAAGACTCCACGCTTCCAATGCAGGAGGCATGGGTTCGATCCTTTGTTGGAGAACTAAGATCCCACGTGCCACGCAGCATGACCAAACATTTTTTTTTTAATAAAACAATTTAAAAAAAGAAAGCGAAGTTTCAATAAAATGCATATTCTTGAACTTTGCATTATTCGGAATTGAGAAGATCAAAACTTGCTGACAAACCAGTGCTTATATCATAAACACACACACACACAAAAAATCACCAAAAAAATAAAAATAAATAAGGGGGAGGGTCAAGGACAGTCTCAAACTGGCTGACTTTCCCAGTATGGGGCCTCAACAGACCCACAGATATTTATTTTATAAGAAGTCACCTGTGTTTTGGTCCCTGGAGGCCCTGTCAGGCTTTCTGGTCCAGCTCTATGCTTATGAGAAACTGAAGAGGCTACCCTCAGGACACCAG
>SJXQ01003989.1:503645-525933 GCA_006408695.1 Aepyceros melampus
TGCACCAGAGTCCCACGACTGGGGATAAGCTGGGGGATGGAAGCTGGGTAGGGGCAGGGATAATTTCCTACACAATGCAAATGAGGAAATTAAGGCCCAGAGAGGCCCCATAATTTGCCTAAAGTCACACAGCAATCAAGGTTCCAGTCTGGCTAAGACCCTGAGACTGCAGATCCCCCACCGCCCCGATTCCTGAACACTAGCACCTCCTCGCCTTACTCCTCGGCCCCGCAGCTCGCCCCGAACTAAGATTCAAAATGGGGGTTGGGGAGGAGACCACAGAGGGCAGCGCGGGCGTTGAGCCCCGAGGCAGCCCAGCGCTAGGCTCCGTCCCTCCGCCCTCTTGTTACCACGGAGACAGCCCTCCCGGCAATCGCGGTCAAAGGCAGGATTTCCGTCGGGGCGGCCAGCAATTCCCGGATCCCGAGAGGAACGTGGACCGAGATCACCGCTGCGGGAGGGGAGGGGGCACCCAGAGAGGCCCATCCCTGCCGAGGGCGGGGACTTCCCCAGGAAACCAGGACCCACGCCTCCTGCGCGTTGCAGGAGTCCCCTCGCCAGCCGGGACCCGCCCACCTGTGCGGGGCTGGAGCGTCTAGGGGGGCGCTTGTGACCGCCTCCCCTCCCCTCCCGGCCGCTGGCCTCACCCCATCTCCGACTTCTGCCGATTCCGGATAGAGGGACTTCCTGGACCCTCGGGATTGCGACCCACATTCCGCGTCCTCCAGAAACGGTTTTCCTTCACTCCTTTCTGGCAGACCCCCTCCCCGCCCACCTAAAAGTCGTTCCTCTCTTCCAGACCCCTCAGCTTCTCCCCAGATTCTCACTTTCAAGGTCTCTTTTAGTTTCTCAACCCAGACCCTTTTGGGGATCCCCTCAGTTTCCCTCTTCCGACTCAGCCTCTTCCCAACTTCGTCTTTGCAGGTTCCCACCAGATCTTTTTGGGGGGCGTCCTTTTAGTCTACTATCCCGCTCTTCCCTCAGCCCTCTCCCCAGATTGTATCAGTTTTTCACTTTCCAGGGTTCCTCCGTTTTCCTTCTTATGTCCTTTTCGGGGTGAGGACCCTTTGGCCTTCAACTCCCTCAGCTCCCCTCCCCAGGTTTAGGCTTCCTCTCCGCACCCCTCGTCCCCCTTTCTTCCCAGCCGCGGAGGGACTGGGGGCGGGGCACCGCCGGCCCTTCCAGCTCCCCCGACGGCTCCTACCTGGTCCCAGGCGAGACCGCTTCCGACTGACCCCGGGGCTAGCCGGCCGGGGCTCCCAGCAGCCACGAGTGCCGACAGGGGTGGGGGCGAGCAAACGGGGGTGCTGCCCGCCTCTGACCGCGGCCCCCTCTGGTCAGGGAGGAGGAAGCCGCCTCGGACTTCTCTTATTGCAGCCGCGGCGGTAGACCCCCTTCAAAGGGGCAGGTTCCTCACACCCAGAAGCACCTGCTCATTTAGAATTATTGCATTTGAGGTTAAGAGGGGGCATTTCTCCACCACTGCTCTGCTCTCTGGCCTTTGCAACTGAGAAAACTCGAGGACCACACTGGGACAGGCCTTAACCCGAGTTCTCACAGCCAGTTGACCCACGGCTGCTGTTATCAGGGCTTCTTGGCCTCCAGTCACCATGCTCTGCCATCCTTGGAGACTGGGCACTGGAGAGGTTCCAGGACAGCGAGGAGCAGCAGAAGACCCTTCTCTGCTTTTCAGAGGAATCAGTCATTCCGCTACGCTGAGCAAGCAGGAAGGTGTCAGCCTCCCCGACCCCACCCCTAACTTTTAGAAAAACTAAGTATAGCAATTTCTGTCACAACAGTTCTAGCCTTTCCAACTAGTAGGGTTCGATGCCCCTCCCCTCAACCTGGGTTCAGTTTCCACCACTGTTACTTCTTCAGCCTTCAACCAGGACCACCAGAATCTCTCTTGTCAGGGAAGGATGAGATGTGTGTGGGAGGGCTATTTGGTGGAGAAGTGTGTGTGTTGAGATATGGTGGGGAGATCGGGAGGGGGCTTAAGCACAGATGTGTGAGTGTGTGGTTGTAGGCAATGAACACGATGACTGCAATTTTGGAATCAACAACAGGGACGCATTATGTAGGCATGTGTGTTTCTGTGTGTGAGCAGGGATGCCTGTGAATTGTCTCAATATGATTGTGGGGCAGCAGAGAACAGTCGGGTACAGGTAAGAATGCCTTTCATATTGGAGGCAGAGTGGGGAGGAAGGCACAGGGGAGGAGCTGGAGGTGCAGGGACTTGGGGAGGGTGGCTTCACCTTGGCTGGACCCTATCACCTCCCACCATCAAGTACTTCCTGCCTGACCATTGTCCCACCTGTTCAGTTAACAGATATTTATCATTGCCGGTCAGGTGTCAGGCTTAGGGACCACAGACATGAAGGATACTGGTCCCTGCCCCTGGGGACCCCCCTACCCCAATCTATCAGGCTCTGTCATCCTTCAAGGTCTGGCTTCTCATTTCCAGCAGAGCACTCAGCATCATTTGCTTGGTGACCACTGGTTCCTGGGGTGTGGGGTGTGGGATATGTTTTCCTCAAGGGCAAGGACTGTGTCTGGCTCTTGGCAAGGCCCCTGGAGTCCGGGCAAGGTTTGGCACAGAGAGGCAGGTTCTCTGAGTACAGGAGTGCATGAGTCAATCAAGAAGCAAAGGAACTAGCAGGCAAACAAATGAAAGTCCAATGAAAAAATAAATGAATGTAAGAATTAAAGAACAAATGAAAATATCCAAGAACCAATGACTGACTATCCAAATGAATGGAAGAACAGAACTGTTTCTGCTTTTAAAATACAGATCAGACCACATAAGTTCCTTGCTTAAAACGCTAACGGCAAAAAAAAAAAAAACAACAACTAAAAAACCCAACTCTAATGCTTACTTCCCATTCTGCTTGGAGTAACAAAAATACAATTCAATAATAGTGGAAAATAACTAAATCCAAACCCTTTTCGTGGCTTCGGAAGAGTCGTGGCCTGTACCCACCTCTTAAGTTCCTTTTGGTCCATCTTCCTCTTCAGCCACACTGCAATCTTTTTCAGTTCCTAGAATACTTTAACTTTTTGCCTCAAGATCTCCTCATATGCAGTTTCCTCTTCCTAGAACACTCTTTCCCTTGTTTTTCACAGCACTGGCTCCTTTCTGTCCTTTACCTGAAGTGCCGCCTCTTCAGAGAAGCCTTCCCTGACCACGTCAGCTAGGGAGGTCCCTTTATTCTTGCCCTCAGCACTGAGTTTGTCTCCCTCATGGCAGTTGTCACAATCTAGAACAGAGTAATTCTCAGTTCATTGTTGGTTGACTTGGCTCTCTCTTGACCACATCTGGGCTCTGACCTCAAGAGATACCTGGCTTCACCCAGGCCAGAGATAAGCCGATTCTATGACTCTCATTCATCCATTCAGAATATCCTGGTGATGAGGAATACGGACTCTCTGGGCCCAGACTGTCTGGTCTGTAGATCAGCTCTGCCTCTTTCTAGCTCCATGACTTTGGACATTTTAGCTTTCTGTGCTTCTGTTTCTTCATCTCTAAAATGGGGGAGTCTACCTTACAGGAGTCTTGGGAGAAATCAGTGTGCTCGTACATAGTAAGTGACTTGTACATATGTACTAGTGACCTGCATACATAGTAAGCGCTGTATAAAGTGTTTGCTATCATTCTTTCATTCAGTCAATCAAACTCAACTTTCCCTGTCACTAGCCTGTGCCAGGCTGGGTGGTGGAGGCTCGAACAGGAGTCAGGTCCAGTCCTTGCCCTCCCTTGCTCCCCACGATGGGCACAGGACAAAGAGGCCATAGGAGAGGCCTGTTGAACACCTTCTCCTACTATCATTAGTGCTCACAGTTCCCACGCTTGCATGTTCCTTTAAATAAATTCTGAAAACTGATATCAAAACTAACACCAAGGGCCAGCAAGCAGCTGAGCACTCCTATCCATTTCCCATCCAGCTATCACTCTTGCTCTCACTTCTGTTTTCAGCCATATTGGACTCCGTGGTCAGTTGTCCTGGTGCCCCTATGCCACGCCCCTTACCCTCCAGGGTGCTTGCCTGGAAAGCCCCAGACCTGCAGCAGTCTAACTGTCTACCTTCTCTGGGTGTGGAGGAGAAAAGCATCTGCCAGACAGGGTGGCAGCTCCCAGATTCCAAGAACACTAACGAGGCCCAGTAGGCTTCCCGGGTGGTGCTCGTGGTAAAGAACCTGTGGGCCCAAGCCGCTGACATAAGAGATATAAGGTCAGTCCTTGGGTCAGGAAGATCTCCTGGAGGAGGGCATAGCGACCCACCCCAGTATTCTTGCCTAGAGAATTCAGAAGCAGAGGAATTCTGAATTCTGGACAGAGGAGCCTGGTGGGCTACAGTCCACAGGGTCGCATAGAGTCAGACATGACTGAAGCGACTTAGCATGCATGCAACCAAGCCCAGCAATCCTCCGGCACATTTCTTAGTAAGCTGGCCCTGTACGTCCACCCGGAGGGCCAGTTCACATCGTTTCTTCTGCCCTCCGCTTCCTTCCTCCACTTGCACTCCACATCCTCCCACCTTTTTAGGACTTCACACCTTCTGTGACCTCCTCTCTTGCCCCATGTCTCTCCCTCTCCAAAGAATTAACCTGTCAGCATACAAACAGGTTCTAGAAGTTCCCACTCCCCCCAAAACACAAAAACCTCCATACTTTCCCTTAGAAAATGTAGCATTTATCCTGCTTTTCTTTGGAGAGGCTGCTGTTCATTGCTCCTTGAGGGAAAGCTTTTCTTTTTAAAAAAAAAAAAAGTCATCTAATATACTAGAAGGAATGTGAGAACTAGAAAAACTCCATCTTGTAGCCTCAACTGATAATCGATTTAGGCAAGAACTCTCAATGATGTTGCATTAGTCACCTCGATCTGCCATACCAAAGCCATAGATTGTGTGGCTCCAAGGCAAGCATTTATTTGTCACGGTTCTGGAAGCTAGCAGTTCCACATCAAGGTAAGAACTCTCTTCCTGGCTTGCAGATGGCCACCGTCTCTGTGTCCTCACCTGGCAGAGAGAGAAGGCACTCTCCACTGTCTCTTCTTATAAGGATACACATTGGATTAGAACCCCATCCTTACGGCTTTGGGTATATGAATGCATGCTCAGTGTCTGATTCTTTGCGACCCCATGGACTGTAGCCCACCAGGCTCCTCTGTCCATGGGATTCTCCAGGCAAGAATACTGGAGTGGGTTGCCATTTCCTCCTCCAGGAGATCTGCCCAACCCAGGGGTCAAACCCATGTCTCCTGTGTCTGTTACACTGGCAAGTGGATTGCCACCTGGGAAGCCCCTTATGGCTTATTTAAGCTTAATTATTTCCATAAGGGCCCTATCTTCCAAGATAGTTGCATTGGGGTTCTGGCTTTGACTTATGAATTTAAACGGAGGCCACAGTTCAGTGCACTGAAGGTGCCAAAAACACTAGGTAAAGGGATTTCTTTTGAATTTTTAAAAAATTATTATTTTTTTGGCTGTGCTGGGTCTTCATAGCTGCCTGTGGGCTTTCTCCAGTTGGAGAGAGTAAGGTCTGCTCTCTAGCTGGCAGTGTTCGGGCATCTGGTTGTGGTGGCTTCTCTTGTCTTGGAGCAGGGGCTCTAAGGTATGTGGGCTTCAGTAGTTGTGGTGCATGGGGCTTAGTTGCTCTGCAGCATGTGGGAACATCCCCAACCAGGGATTGAGCCCGTGTCCCCTGCATTGCCAGGCAGATTCCCAACCACTTGACCATGGGGAAGTCCCTAGGTGAAAAGTTGTAAAGAACACAGTGTTCACGGGGTGCAGAAGGAGTACTGCACAGCTGACCGGGCTTTTGCAAAGAGGCTGTCTCTTTCCAATGGAGAGATTTAGTGGACATCCCGTAACTCACCCGTAACTGGTGTAAGTTGGCCCTTGTGCCTCCTCCTTCGATAACTGTTAGATAATCACCATACTATGAAGAATTCTTGTTACAGATGCTTAACCTAAATCCAGTCAGGGCTAAACAAACCATGAGTCAAAGATGGTCTCTGCCTGTTTCTGTGCAGCCCATGAACTGTGAATGGTTTTTACATTAAAAAAAATAATATGTTTTTGGTTGTGTTGGGTCTTCGTTGCTACATCCAGCTTTTTTCTAGCTGCGGCGAGCGGAGGCTCCTCTTTATTGCTGTGCTCTGGCTTCTCACTGCAGCGGTGTCCCTTGTTGAGGAGCACAGGCTCTTAGGCGTGGGGGCTTCAGTAGTTGTGGTACGTGGGCTTAGTAGCCCTGTGGCTTGTGGGATCTTCCCGGACCAGGGATCAAACCGGTGTCCCCTGCATTGCAAGCAGATTCTTAACCACTAGACTACCAGGGAAGTCCCAGTTTTTACATTTTTAGATGGTTCCCCCCAAATCAAAGAATAATATTGCACGACATACAAAAATTACATTAAATCTCAGTTTCAACATCCTTAAATAAAGTTGCACTGAAACGAAGCCATGCTCATTTGTGTGCTGTGTGCATGCTACAGTGGCTGTGCTAAATGCTTGCAACAGAGACTGTATGTGCTGCAAAGCCCCGAATGTTTACTTTCTGCTCCTTTACAGAAAATGTTTGCCAATCTGTGCTCTCCACCTAACTTCCACTTACAAGCGATACCAGATTTAGAAGAAGAGGATAAACAACACTAGAGGGAAACTTCACACTCACCTATAATGTGGAACATTCTGGAAGACCACTGACCTGGTCATTTTAAAAACTTGTTGTCTTTTTTTTTTTTTTTAAAGGCAAGATGGGGGTCACTGTGCTATATGAAAAGAGACCAAAGAGACAACATCATTGCCAAATGTAACATATAAAACTTGGCTAGAGAGTTCTTGGGGAAAACACAGCTATCATGGTGTGTATTGGTCAATGTGTTTTCCCTTCTCCCTCCCAGGCTTTGGGCTCCACTAGGACAGGGGTTTTGTCCCTAGATCTTCCCAGCATATCAATATTCCCAGCACATCAGCAGATAGACGTTGGTTGAAAATAAGAATGAAAGGAATGTCCCTGGTGGTTCAATGGATAGGAATCTGCCTGCTAATGCAGGAGACACAGGTTTGATCCCTGGTCTGGGAAGATCCCACATGCCTTGGAGTACTAAGCCCCTGTGCCACAACTATTGAACTCTCAGTCTAGAGCCCATGGACCATAACTACTGCTGAGCTAGTAGCTGCAACTGTTGAAGCCCACGTGCCCTAAAGCCCATACTCTGCAACAAGAGAAGCCACTGCACACTGCAATGAAGAGTAGACCCCGCTTACTGCATCTAGGCAAAGCAACAAAGACCCAGCACAGCCAAAAATAAAAATAAGTTGAATAAAGGAAGGAATGAGCCTTGCTTGAGGGAGTGTCTGATGGGTTCTCAAGGAGAAGTAGGAGATGGCTCACTGGCGAGAACTTTGATAGAGCCGCTCCTCTACCCCAGTGGCTCTGGATTGATGCTCCTTCTGGAGACCCGGACAACAGAATTTTGACCAGTGGGTGCAGCCTTGGGCGGCCGAGTTTCAGTTCAGGAACAGGAAGAACCACGTTCTCAGAATAGCTCAGCAGCAGAATGGTTGGTCTCAGGAGGCACCAGGGTGAGCCACAGAGGGCATCCTGGTGGACTGGCCTCGTGTATGGGCAGGGGATGGGCCCCCTGGTGATGCATATGAGTCGAATTGCCAACCCTTGGCCCACAGGTCCCCCTGACCGGCAGCCAAGCTCCTCTGTTCATGGGATTTCCAGGCAAGAATCCTGGAGTGGGTTGCCAAGCCTGCCAGGCTCTTCTGTTCGTGGGATTCTCAGGCAAGAATACTGGAGTGGGTTGCCATTTCTCCTCCAGGGGATCTTCCCCACCCAGGGATCGAACCCATATCTCTTATGTCTCCTGCATTGGCAGGCAGGTTCTTTACCTCTAGCACCACCTGGGAAGGAAGGCTATTGGCATGCTCTGTCTTTTACAGCAGAGAAGGCCATGGTAACCCACTCCAGAGGCAGCAAGTCTTCACTGGGGTAAGAGGCAGGGCCGCTCATGGGCTATGTGACCTCGAACAAGTGTCTACC
Organism: Aepyceros melampus; assembly: GCA_006408695.1. Taxonomy (NCBI): domain Eukaryota; kingdom Metazoa; phylum Chordata; class Mammalia; order Artiodactyla; family Bovidae; genus Aepyceros; species Aepyceros melampus. The sequence goes on from SJXQ01003989.1 coordinate 511,698, forward strand.
CACCTCTGTTTCCTGATCTGTACAAGAACAGGGTGGGACAAGATGCCCTATGAGGGCTATTCAACTCCAGATGTCTGGTTTGGAGTCTAGTCTTCTTGTCTTGTATGGCCCAGGGACTCTCGGAGGACAGAAGTGGTCCTGGCTCCAGGAACAGACCTGGTTCATGGAGGGCAGCGGGGTGTGCTGCTCTGACCTCTTCTTTGTCAGAGGCAGGATGGACCAAGGTTTAGGCCCCATAAATTACTATGTTATCTTAGACCATGACTTAACAACTCTAAGCTTTAGTTCTACATCAGTAAAACCAGAACTCCTCATCTCCCAGGATGAGGAGTAAAGGATATGATGCCTTTGAAAGTCCCTTGTACGTAGCAGGCGTACAACAGGCTGTTAGGAGCCAGGGAGGGATGTCTGAACTGGAGTTTTGGAATCTCTCCTCTACCACTCTATATTGTACCTTCTTCATGCTCATAAACTGGTTGGTGCAGGGAGAAATAATAAATATATTATGTCTATGTCTGATGCAGATCTGGTACATAGTAGGCACTCAATAAATGTTTATTAAATGAAAGATTCATTCTATACTAGTTCACTTGAAGCAAACTGGTACAGGGCAAGATAAGGGTTATTATCTGGAGACTCTCCTGGTGGTCCAGTGGTTAAGAATCTGCCTTCCAGGGACTTCTGTGGTGGTCCAGTGGCTAAGACTGTGCTTTCAATGCAGGGGGCCCGAGTTCGATCCCTGGCCATGGGACTAGATCCCACATGCTCTAAGACCCATCACAACCAAATACATAAATAAATATTTAAAAAATAAAAAAGAATCTACCTTTCAGTGCAGAGGACATGGTTTAATTCCTGGCCAGGGAACTAATATCCCACATCCCGTGGAGCTACTGAGCCCTAGTGCCACAACTAAGACCCAATGCAGCCAAATAACTAAATATTTTTTTTTAAGGGATTATTACCTGTTCCAAAGGCTAAGCCACTGAAGCTCAGAGAAGGTAAGTGATTTACCTAAAGTAACACAACAGAGCTGGGCTTGGAACCTAGTTCCTTCCATTTGCTAACCCATAATTAATAACCCCTTCCATGGAGCCACCTTGGGGTCAGGCGCTTGCTAGATTCTGCCTACATCCACATAAGGGTGACCCAGTGGGTGACACTTAAATAAGCACAGAAAAGGGCCGTGGCCCCCCACACCTTCCTCATGGGCCCAGTTCTGCTCCCTGGTGACTCAGGGGCCATACTGGGTCACTGTGTTCTTTGAACAGAGGCAACTCGGCCTTGGCCCAACTGCCTGATTATCTTAGACCTATAGAGCCACAGGACAGGTGCCTCAGAGCAGCACAAGGGGGAAACCGGCCAGGCGCTGGGGCTGAATGAACCTGTAGGATTACCCTGGGTGGCTGACCCAGGCAGGGAGCTCCTGACTAGTCAGCCAGGCAGGGCAGCAGTGTACTGTTCCCCAGACCCTGGGTGCCCCTAACCTTGGGGGACTACAATCATGTTTGGTCAGTGGGGCTCTTAACTTGGGCAGAGCTGGGGGAAGATTCCTAGAAGGAGAGTCTGTTTGGCTGGAGGACTGTGAGGAAGCTGGTGGGAGCCTCCTCCCAGAAGGGATACTGACACTGTGCGCTCTGCTGATGTCCAGGAGCCACATGAGGCCCAGGAGGGCATCGGAACCAGCAGACTGAGTGCCAGAGCAAGAACTACCTTGCAGTGTGTCCTAGGCAGGCCTGGGAGTCCATCTTTGGGGCCAGGCAGAACATTCCAGAGGTTTGGGGCTATAGAGTGGGGTTGGAGTGTTACTGAAGGGGCTGGAAGATCTTCACTGGGGATGGAGATTATAGTGAGAGTGAGGACTAGAGTACTCTAGTGGTGTGAGGAGTATTAAGGATGTTGGCATATTGCAGACAGAAAACAAGAGTGCTGAACTTGGACCACATATTTAAAGTTGAGCTGCAGTTTAAAATGGAGTGCAGTTTCAAAGCAAGGGCTGGGGTACTCCAGAGATGATTGGAATATTGTCTGATGTGGAGCGGGTGAGCTACAGGACTTCACCAAGGGCTGGGTTATTTCAGAAGATGCTAGATCAGGCGTCCCCAACCTCTAGGATCTAATGCCTGATGATCTGAGGGTCGAGCTGATGTCATAGAAATAATATGAAATAATTACAGAAATAATCATAGAAATAAAGTGCACAGTAAGTGTAATGTGCTTGAATCACTCTGAAACCATCCTCCCACCCCTGGTCTGTGGAAAAATCGTCTTCCATGAAACCAGTTCCTGGTGCCAAAAAGGTCGGGGACCTCTGTGCTAGAGTATCATGGGGAGTGAGGAGGATCTACAGTATTTCAGAGAGAAGCTGGAATGGTAGAGAGAAGGTTGAAGTCTTCTGGGGGAGGCTGGATTATTTCAGAGGGATCAGGAGCCCTTCAGAGGCAGCTGGAGTCTTTTCATGGGGTGGACTGGGATATTTCAGAGGTGAGTGAGAGTAGTGGTGGAGATGGTGTATGGCCTTGGAGGCTGCCAGAGAACCCCTTCAGCCCTGAGTCTGCAGCCCAGCGATTCTGGAGCCCCTGGAAGTCCAGTCTCACGCTCTCTCCTGCCCCTCAGGGCTGGTTATCGAACTCCAGTTCAGCCACACGCGGTCCCTCAGTATGGCCTCCAAGTTGATGCTGGTGACCAGGGCCTTGGGGTCCAATATCCAATGTTGCCTCCAAGTCGGTGGCACCAAGAAGAAGCCAGTCCTGATGTAGCGTCCCATTGGTGCCCTGGAGCTTCCAGATAAGGGTCAGGTTAACTTGGCCATCCCTCTGCCTCTGGGCAGGACTCCTTTCCTTTCCTCAGCAACCCTTTCTCAAGTATGGGACTCCCGGTTGAAGAGGGGAGCGTTGCTGAGTACAGATCCTTGCTTCCAAGGATGTTTCTGCAGTCTACCTGCAGCCTCTCCTGTTTTATGGGGCGCTTGCTTATTTCCTGAGTATAGGAGCCTGCTGGGGTTGGGGAGGTTACTCTGCTCCAGTATTCCCTGGTATTTCCTGCAGCCTGTGAGACTCAAGGCCCTTGGGGGCCAGGGTGCTAAGTAAGGCAGTGTCAATGGGCGGTGGGCGGAAGAGAGTGGGCCAGTATGGGTGACTCAGGCCCTCGGGGTACAATTCCTGTTTGCTCCACCATGCGTAGCTTTAGCGACCTACTGGGCTGTCACTTTGACAAGTACCAGCTGGACCGTGCCAACAGACGTCTACACAATGCGCTCTCCTCCCAACAGGTTGTGGCCCCAGCAGGTCACTCAACATAGAGCAGAGGGTCAGACACTTCCCCCACACCCACCTCCTGCTAGAGTACCAATGCTTCTGTCTCCTGTGTGCACACCACAGCCCCCCACACACTGTGCAATGAGGTGGCACAGTGCTGTGGTTTCCGTGTCAGGCCTGGAGCTGGGATCGCCCCTTTTTGCTTGGGCTGTGTACCTCAGACTGGAGACCATCCCCCAGGTGGCCGCAGGCTGAGGCTCCCTGGGAATGCAGAGACCCTGGGAGTGGGAATGCCCCAGCAGTCCTCCGGTCTTCATCAGTATGGGAGGAGGGAACACCAACAATGTCTCAATTCAGCCAGGTTAGCCCACAGGCCTGAAATCTCTACCAGACGAGGGGAAGAAAGAAGGGAGAAGGCAAAGAAGGAAGGGGGCAGGGACCCTCTTTTATTGAGCACCTACTGTGTGCCAGGCCCTCTTCTAGACATTCTACCTGCATTATCTCCCTGTAAAGTAGAGTCATTCTTCCAGTTAATAAGGTTAGAGGCCAGAGAGCTCTAAAGACATCCACGGTCACACAACTGGTGAATGAGTGAACAAGCTGGGGTCTGACCCAGGGTCTGCTTGAATTGATTAACACTGCCTTCTCTCCATAACCCCGACACTGGCCTCTAGACAAATCCTGACTCCTTGATTTACTGACGGGGTGACCTTAAACAAGCTGCTTAAACTCTTTAAACCTCCTCATCTGTAAAATGGGATATTAATAAAATCTATGTGATGAAGTGAAATGATGCATGTGAGGTGCCTGTTGCGTTACTGTGCACAGTAAATGGACAGAAAGGTCAATCTCATTGTTCCTATTTTACATATGGGGAAACTGAGGCCTGGGGAGCTGAATTACTTGTCCAAGAATATAGAGACTCGGTGACTGTTGTCCCTCAGTATCTAGGAGGATTGGTTCCAGAACCAATGAGAAAACTGGAGCACAGAGAGGCTGGCTAAATAAATTGCCCAAGATGACACAGCTTCTAAGTAGCTATATTACCACTACAGCTTCAAGGGTTGCTAGAAGAAATTATCAAAAATGGGGTAGCTTAAAACAATAGGAATCTATTCTCTCACAATTCTGGAGGCTAAAAGTCCAAAACTGAGGGGTCAGCAAGGTTCAGTCCTTCCTGGAGGCTCTGGGGAGAATTTGTTCCAAGCCTCTCATCTCCTTGTTTCAGGAGGTTGCCAGCAATTCTCGGAATTCTTTGGCTTGCAGATGCACCACTCCAGTCTCTGCCTCTGTCTTCATATGTGTGTGCCTGTCTCCGTGTCCAAATTTTCTTCTTCTTATAAGAATACCAGTTATACTGAATGTAGGGATGACCTTGTCTTACCTTGATTACATCTGCAAACAAGACCTTATTTCCAAATAAGGTCACATTCATTCCCAGGTTCCAGACGGACATCAGTTTTGGTGGGACACTATTGAACCCAGCCTGGGACCCAAAAGTACATTTGCACTCAGGCAGTCTGGCTTCTGAGCCTGTGCTGTTAATTGCTGGCTATACTGCCTCTGTGTTCTTGCCTGGAGAATGCCAGGACGGCAGAGCCTGGTGGGCTGCCACCTGTGGGATCGCACAGAGTCGGACACGACTGAAGCAACTTTGCAGCAGCAGCAGCAGCAGCAGTAAGATTATGAATATACAGTTGGCATTTGAACAGCATGGGTTTGAGATGTGTGGGTCCACTTATACATGGATTTTTTCCCCAATAAATATGGTACCTGGACAACCCCAGCTGTAAAATGGGTGTATTAAGATCTGTAGGAGATTTCAAGGGATTTCATTTTACAGATCTTTAAATTAATTGTGTGGGGGAAAGTTTGTGTTTGATTAGAGATCCCAGTACCTGGAATCAAAAGAACTGAAGTTTGAATCCTGATTCTATCTGAACTGTTCCCACTTTCTGCCTTTTTTTTCTTTCAAATATTTATTTTTTATTTATTTGGCGGTATAGATTCTTAGTTGTGGCATGTGGGATCTAGTTCCCTGACCAGGGATCAAACTCAGCACCCCTGTATTGGGAGCACAGAGTCTTAGCCACTGGACCACTAGGGAATTCCCCACTTCCTGCTTTTGTGTGAGTCATTTATCAATTCCTTCGTTTTTGAGGTGGATATAGCCGTACACAGATTTTTGACTGTGCAGGGATTCAGAGCTTGTAACCCTGAATTGTTAAGAGGGTCAGCTGTACGTATAATTCTCCTCCTTTTTCCTACAAAAGGTGGAATATCATATATGCTGCTCTGTACCTTGCTTTTTAAAATTAAACATATATTTTTACAATTTTATTTTATTTTTAAAATTTATTTGTTATTTGACTGTGTTGGGTCTTAGTTGTGACCTGCGGGATCTAGTTCCCTGACCAGCCTTGGGAGCATGGAGTCTTAGCCATTGACCACCAGGGAAGTACCTGTACCTTGCTTTTAAAACTTACTATCCCTTACAGATATTCTTTTCCTGTCAGGATGCATGGATCTCCCTTATTTTCTTTCATAGTTAAATACTATCTCATTTTATGGATGGATTGTACTCTGCCTAACCCAGCACTTACTAACAGACAGTTGAGTTGTTTCCAGTCTATTGCTATTGCAAACAGCGCTGCCGAGAATAATCGCGTCCATACATCATTTCTCACTTCTGCAAGTATATCCGAAGGATAAATTCTCAGAAGTAGAATATCTGGATGCATTTGTAATTTTGATAGATTTTGCCAAAATGCCCTTTTGGGGACTTGTACCAATTTATATTTGCGGTGTGAGAGTATGGTTTCCTTATAGAAAGGCCCACAGAGTATATTATTAAACTTTTGGATTTTTCACCAGACGGATAAGACATGGTATCCCACCATGTTTTTCCTGATTTTCGTTTTTTTCACTTGTGTTTGATCTTCTTTCCATATGTTTAAAAGCCATTTGTATTTACTTTTCTGCAAACTGTCAATTCATATTTTTGCCTATTTCTACTAGATTGTTGATCCTTTTAGTGGCCTTCCAGGAATTCTTTATAAATTAGAGAGATGACCGTTTGTCTGTGATCTGAGATGTGAATCTTTTCCTCTATTTTGTCATTCATCTTATGACTTGATTTATGAGATTTTTTTAATTTATGATTTTTTCCATGCAAAAGTTTTTTATTTTTATATAGTTGACTTTACCCATCTTTTCTAATGACTTTTTGGTTTTTGAGTTGTCAGTTAGACTTTTCCCACTTTGAGATTACAGATTCTCTCCTGTTTTCCTTTAGAGCTTTTATTTTAATTTTTTAACATTTAAAACTTTGACCCCTTTGGAGCTTATCCTAGTGCTCTAATGTGAGGTAGAGATATCATTTGCCCTCCCAATTGGCTACCTAGCTGTCCCAACACTATTTATTAGAGGGTCCATTCTTCACTTTGAGATGCCACTTTCGTCAAGTACTAAATTCTTCTGTACAGTTCGGTCTATTTCTGGACATTCTAGTCCAGCCCATTCCTTTGTCTCTTCCTGCACCAAAAGCAAGTTGTTTTAATTACTGAGGATTTAAACATTATTATCTATAGTAGTGTGGTGAGTGTTGCCTTTCTTTTTTTATAGTTTCCTGATACTCTTTCTTTCCCCTCCCCCATTTTTTTTTTTTTTTCCTGAAGGGTAAGGAACAGTAGGAGATTTCATGGGACTTACACTCTTGTAAGTAGGGGAATATACAATAAGCAAATAATTATCTGTCACTTGATAATGCCAAGAAAACATCAATAAAGCAGATAAAAGGACAGAAGGCAAGTAGGACATAGTATTAGTATTTCAAGGAAGCCCTTGAATGAGTTGGTGACACCTGAGTGAAGGGAGGAGGTCACCTGGATATCTGGGGAAGACATTTCAGCGGCACCAAGGGCAAATGCAAAGGCTTGAGGCAGGAGCATGCCTGGCATGTTGAAAAACAGCAAGGCAGCCCGTGCAGCTGGAATGGAGCTCTCCGAGGGGAGAGTGGGAGGCGATGAGGTAGCTCAGGCAGGCCGTCCAGGTCACAGCAAGGACGCTGGCTTTTCCTCCAGGCTGGGGAGCCGTGGGAGGGGGTTGAGCGGAAGAGTGACATGTTCTGACCTCCCTTTCATCAGGGTGGCTCAAGCTGCAGAGTAGAGAGCAGACTGCACTGCTGAGGGCAGAACTGGAGAGGGCAATAACATTGGGGATGGGTGAATGAATTATAACTCGGTTTCCTTGTCAGTCTCCTCCTTTGCAAGGACTGGCACTGAGCTTATTCAGTGACGGATGCACAGAGTAGGCAAGGATAAACAATTGGAGGTGGGGGAGGGAGAGAGGATAACAGGAGGAGGCAGGAGAGGCAGGGTTCCCCTGGGGAACGGCTCTGCAAAGGCCACAGCACCAAGAGTGAGCCGAAGTGATGAGAGAGCCAGTTCTCAGCAGAGATGGAGGCCAAGAGGGGCTGAAGCTGGGGAAGCTATGTCCCCTCCCCTCACCTGCTGCCTGCCCCACCCAGGATCTGTGACTTCCATCAAGGACCAGGTTATATGCAGTTTATGCTGGTTTTTTGCCATCACAGGGACCCTGAAGAGGAGGCCATGCGCTTTGAGAGGGTTCAAGGGTGTTTTAGTGAGGATTTAAACATTATTATCTATAGTAGTATGGAGAGCTGGGAGAGAGAAGAGCAGTTTTCCTGAAGACCGGCACAAAGAGACCCCGGGGAGGGATAATATTCCCCGTTCACAAGTGATGAACAGAGGCTCCGAGAAAGGAAACCACTGAAGGTCATGCAGGAAATAACTGGCCCAGTCTAGTTTCAGGGACTTGATGGTTACAGAATGCTCCTTGGCCACTGCCTAATTTTAGGCTAGGTCCCTCCGTGGTTTTGGGGAGTGGTGACCAAGTACAGAAGGAAGGGGCGACTCCTGGCACACAGTCAGCTCTTAGCTGGCTGCCGAGGCCCCAGTGCGGGTAGGATCCAGCTGGATCCAGGAGCCTTGGACCCTCAGGACCTCATGATGCTTCTGGTAGCAGGGTCAGTAGACAAGAGGCACCAAGCTGAGAGGTAGAAGAAAGAGGCCGGGCTTTCAAGTCTACCCTGGCTTGGCCACTATCTCATTTGTGCGACCTTAGATAAACAGCATCCAACCAGAAACCCCAGCTCCTGCGTCTGTAAAATGGGAACAGCATCTCCCGCCTTACAGGGCGGGCATGGAGTCTGATGGAGGCAATAGAAATCCAGTGCTAGTCCTCGTCCAGCTCTTTGGGGTCTGAGTTTGGGGAAGAGATGAAGCGTGTCCAGAAGAGCTGGGGTGGTGGTGGTGGTGTGTGGGGCTGTGTTTCTGGGACTTTCCTGGCTGAGGTCAGAGGCCCGAAATAGTGGCGCTCCGGCGAGCGCGTAGAGGTCTGGTCGCCAGCTCTCTGCCCCGCCCTCTGCGGGGAGCGGTTCAGCCGCAACGCGGGTCCCCTGCGCTGTCCCATCTCCCGGCAGAAGGGCGAGAGCCTGGTCAAAGCTCAGCGCTACGTGAACGTGCCCCAGGGGACCCCGATGAGCCGAGGCCGGCGCAGCTGCAGACGGCGTCGCCGAGGCCCACGGGGACACCTCGACGAGGACCCTCGTCTCAGCTCCCACGGCTTCCACGCCGACGGCAGTGGCGCTGAGAGCCTCAGCCCGGGGAGCCAGCCAATCAGGAGGCAGAGGCCGACTCCGGGCACGCCCCGTGACGTCACTCATCCGGCCCTGGAAGTCCCGCCCAGTGGCCGGGCCTGGGAAAAGCCTCGAAGGGCCAGTGGGTGGGGCTTATCGAAGGGTGAAAATAACTCCCTTGTAAATCGCGCACGTAGCTATAGCTACCCTAGAAATATACAGGCAGGTGAATCGTTTTCTAAGTTCTAAAATGTAGTTATTCACTCAGTCACTCATCCACCCATTCATCGGTCTGTGCATCCAGCTGTCCATCTTAACTGTCCGCTCAGCCAAAGCTTTGGCGCCGGGCTCGTGTGCCGGGCGCTGAGCTGGGTGCTGGTGATAAACACCGATGAGCCCTGTGCTTGTATCTCAGAACGCTCAAGTCTAGTGAGCAAGTCTGACAATAATAAATGTTTACACCCATCATGCTTTTATTACAACCGTGATCAATTCTAGCAACATACGGAACCGGCTGCCGGAATAAAGGAGTGTTGAATTTAGATTGGGGGCTCGGGTCTCTGGAGAAGTTACCTTCCAGCTGACTCCTGAAGCAACAAAAGTGTTCCAAGCAGAGGAAAGAGCTTGTGGAAAGACATTGAACTTGGCAGGCTCTTGCAGGTTTCTGGGAAGGGAAAAGAGGCCAGTATGGCTGGAAAAGAGTTGGGGGAGGGGAAGCACAGTGAGATAAGACTCTGGAGCTTTGGGGGAGCCGATTATTAAAGACCTCAAGGCCCAAAATAAAGAAGTAGAACTTTATTCTAAGTGTGATGAGCAGCTACTGGTTGGGTTTTTGGGGGAAGTGTCACTTGATCTCCTTTGTTTTCAGATCTTCTTGGCCCTGTTTGGAGAATAAACAAAAGTGAACACAAGGATCAAGAGTGGACACAGGGTAACCTCTTAGAAGGACTTTGTGGGTGCCCTCTAGGCCTGAGGGTAGTGACCTGGATGCTGAGAGGAGGGCCATGTGGGTGAAGACTGGTGAACAGACTCAAGAAATAATTAGAAAATAGATCTACAGGTTGCCTGGTTGCTCAGTTGAATGGGTTGGATGGGGAGGCAGAAGGAGATTAAATTCCCTGGTTGGGCAGTTACTTATAGAGTCCCTTCTGGAGGCCAGGCAGTGTCCTAGTGAGGCTGACTGGGTTCAAGTCCTGGCCTGTCACTTGCCAGCTGTTTACCTTGGGGAAGTGCTTGACATCTCTCTACCTTCATTTCTTTTCTGTGAAATGACGATCCTAATAACCTCTAAGGAGATTGTGGTAAGGATTAAATGAGGTGATATAAGTAAAACCTTGGATCTGGGTGTTTGGGACTAGGTTCTGAGGTTCCTTAGACTTGAATTTGGGGCTGAGTGTTCGGGTCTGTTTCATGAAGCAACCAAGGCTCCATTCTTTAATTTTTTTTAAAAAAGATGTTCTCTTTTTAAAACTGTATTTTAAAAAATTTATTTATTTTTGACAGTGTGGAGTCTTTGTTGCTGCATGCAGGCTTTCTCTAATTGCAGTGAGCTGAGGCTACTCTCTAGCTGCGATGTGTGGGTTTCTCATTGCAGTGGCTTCTTTTGTTGCGGAGCACGGGCTGTAAAATGCAGGCTCAGTAGTTGTGGCACAGTTGCCCCGAGGGATGTGCAATCTTCCCAGACCAGGAATCAAACCAATGTCCCCTGCATTAGCAGATAGACTCTTAACCACTGAACCACCAAGGACGTCCAAGTTTCCATTTCTTTACTGGCCTTATACAGAAAATTAAAACAGGATGACATGCTAGCCCAGTGGTTCCCACATATGTCTGTCTGCACATAAAAATCACCCAGAGATTTTTTTTTAACTTCCAAAGCCCAGGCTACAACCCAGACTAGTTAAATAACAATTTTTGTGGGTAAGACACATATCAGTATGTTTTGATCCCTCCAGGTAATTCCAGCTGTAGATACATTTGGGAACTGCTGTGGTAGCGAGAAAAATGGAGGCTCCTTTAAAGTGTGGTCAAGGAGGGCTTCTCAGAGTAGGTGATATTTGAGTGGAGACCCCAGAGTAAAGAAGGCTATCATTAGAAGGTCAGTGGGGGTAGGGGGCCCTCTTTGCTCAAGTGTCTAGCCTGGGTTCCTACATACCTGGAGGTACCTTTGGGCCTGTTTCTTTGAGCCATCAAGACCCCATTTCTTTACTGATCTGGTACAAATGAGCCTCCCCTAATCTGACCTCCCTGTGGCTCACAGAACCTGGAAAAGGAGTGACCTTGCCTGTCAGTCCTGTCTGTTTCATGGAAACCACAGAGGGAAAGGAAATAGAAGGCTGCTCTGGGCCTCTTCATAGGGTCTTCCTAGGGCCTTCTTCTCCCCCTGAGCCAGGAAGTCCATGCTCCCTAACCTTCTGCCCCTCCCCCACAATGGGCTAGCTTAAAGGAAGTGGCTCTTCAGTTCTTCACAGGAAGCCACAGGCCTCCTCTGCCTCTACTCCCTCCAGCTACTGCTGACCCAAGCCCTCTCCTGGCCCAGGTCCCCTTCAAGGCTGGGTCCTGAGATGCCCTGTTCCAGGCATCACCATCTCCCGCCCAGACAAGAAGGGTCTGTGTGGAGTGCTCCTCTCATTGCCATTAAATCTCCCATGACTCAGGTCTGGGAGCACAGGCTGTGGGCCTGGAAGTGAAAGCTGGTCGCAGGGTGTCCTGATTGCTGTAGTCAGGAGTTTGGAAATCCCAGCACTGCAGGACCGAGGGCCTGGAAGGAGAGGAGAGGGCAGCCCTGCAGGCATCCTCAGAGTTGACCACTCCTGTGAGCTTCAGGAGCTCTTGCCGCAGAGCCGGCGCAGAGCCTGAATCATTTTAGTCTCTAGCATCCTTGGTGGGGCTGGCCCCAGGGAGAGCTGTTGATCACAGTGGAGCTGCGGGAGGATGAGTCAGGCTGAGGCGGCTTTCAGGCTGAGACGGCACTGACACCTGGTGGTCGTACTCGTGCATAGCACAATGGGCTTGTGGGAAGCCTGCCCGGAGAGGGAGTGAGTGGACTTTCAAGGGTCTTGGGGGCCAGGGGGCTCCTTAAAGAATAAAATACATCTCTAGATAAAGAGATTTTTATCAAAGAGCAAGACACTTCTAACTTGAGCACTTTGGAAAGACATTCTAGGTCTAGATGAGAGTCCAGCTCTCCCCTTCCTCTGTTTTATAGGCTAGGATCTTGAGGTCCAGAGAGAAATGATGATGTCAGAGGACCTCAACGTTGTTTTCCATCAAGTCGCCACGCAGATGGGATCTATTTTTGGATTTCTCTTAGGGTGCGGTCCCAGAGTGAGGAACGGCCCTGCTAGTTTCTAGCCACCCTTCTTTGTGACCAAATAGGCATCTCTCAGCACCATCACCCACCTTAGTCACTGAAGTTGGCACCACAAGGTGGCTTTTGGCCGCTTCCAAAAATAAAACCTCAAAAGGCTGGGACCTGACAGACATAGGGGATTCAGAAGGCTGTGCTTCAGGCTCGGCAGTTTTAGAGCAGGAAGTGCCTAGAGACTCTGATGTCCAACCTCCCCTTGTTTTAAAAATGAGAAAGCTGGGACTCAAGGAAGGCAAGTAACCTGCCTGAGTGCCCCACTCTGGAGCTGGACCAGGATTTGGTGTTGTGTCTTTCTGAAGACCATTGCCAAGGAGGAGTCCAAAGGTGATTAGCATCTCCTGACTTGTTGCACTAGCGAATTCTGGGTTTACGTTCATCATTCTGCCTCATACTTTATAGACAAGATGATTGCAGTCCATGAAAGCTGACAAAGGCCAGGATGGGTGAAAGGAGATGGGAGCGAGGAGGTGGTGACAGGGAAGGAGAAAGGGGGGGAGGTCATGAATATTCTGAGGGGCTTCTAATTTGTATGCAGGGGGCTCCAAGTAGGTAGGAACTGGGTCTCTTCCACTGTGGTGTCCTTAATATTTGGCACAGTGCCAGACACAGAGTGAGTGCCCAGTAAATGCTGTGGAATGAAAGTCAAGAGTTATCCTGCACCGGCAAGACAGGTCATTGCCAGTGTCACTCAGCTTGAGAACTGCTGAGGCCTCAGATCTAAAATCTGGGGCCAGAGTCGTCCACCTCTCTCTGGCCTTAAATGCTGTTCAGGACAATATGATATCTAAGGACGGTGCATGCCCCTGGGGGCAGGATGCCCACCCTTAGGAAGAAAGAAGATCCAGGGCTGTGAACACTAGAAAGTAAACCCAGGCTCCAAAGTTAGATTATCTACTTCTTGGTTTTATTTGGCTGTTTCCTCTTTGCTTATGCAGGTCCCTAGTCATAATAATGGACATTTACTGAGTGTTTAGCATTTGTCAGGCATCGTGCTAAACTCTGTTCATGATTTCATCTAATCTTATAAGAAATGGCAACCCACTCCAGTATTCTTGCCTGGAGAATCCCAAGGACAGAGGAGCCTGGTGGGCTACTGTCCACGGGGTCACAAAGAGTCAGACACGACTGAGCAACTAACACACAGAGGCTATGATTGTTCTCGGTTTAGAGGGAAGGGAAGTGCAGCACAGGGCAGTGAGGGAACTTGTGCAGGGCACGAAGCATGGTAGGAGAGGGCAGGGCAGCTTTGAACCCAGTTCTGTGGGACTCCAGAGGGACACCCTAACCACTCTGCTCCACTGCTTCATGGAAAACTCAGCCTCACCTGTGTTAGAGAATATTGAGCAAAAGTTAGGGGCCTGTGTTTACCTGACCACAGCATTAAAGGGGGTTGAGGCCTGCATGGCAGTGACAGCGGGTATTATCAAGGGCTCCCTGGGAAACGAACAAGTGGTCCAGCCTCTGCCTCCCGTGAAGGTTGGGGGAAGTGAAGGGACAGGTGGATGGAAGGAGACTGGCCTCAAGCTCAATTCTATGTACATATATTGAGCACCTGCTGTATGCCAGGCAGTGGGGAGGCGAGCTGAGTGAGGTGCAGTGCCCGCTGGGAAGGGGCTGAGGGAACACACTTCCGTCTCTGGGATATTGACTCTATGGACAAACGGGTGCAATTAGCACGCCTGGGGGAGTGTGACGCCTGAGACATGGGCAGAGGTCCACCGAGGCGGGGCTCAGCTGATGCCCTGCGGTGCCTCTCAGGGCGGGGCACTCAGCTCAGCCTCCGCTCCCGGAACAAACTGTGGAGACGGTGTTTGAGGTGCCGGTGAGGCCTCCAGCCCCTGTGCCCCCTCTTTCACAAACCCGGCTTCTCTGGGGCCCTGGGGCGAGCCAGCTGGGGCCAACCGTTTGCCACTCGCAGGGCGGCGTCGGACCTGGAGACAGGAGCGAGCA
>SJXQ01003989.1:526129-539064 GCA_006408695.1 Aepyceros melampus
TGATACAGCCTCTTAGCTGCCCCTGTATGTTGGCAATTGAAGGAGAAGTTCTGGGTTACAAGTGGGGCAGGGTGGGGGAGGCCTGAGGACAGCTGGCTGGGCCCTTTAGTGACCGACGTTTGCGATTCACACACGGCCATTTCCCTGGGGATGCGGATCTCTCTAGAAGGCTGGTCTGGAATCGCAGCTGGCACGCCCACGCAGGCCGGATCCAGAGTCTGTCTCTGCATTAGTGCCAGAACCAGCCCGAGCTTTACTGAAGAGTGGTTTCCGGGGCCTCTTTGCCCTTCTCCCCCCTGCCGAGGTCCTGGCACTCAGGTTCCCTGGACAGGCCTCCCGAACCTCAGATCCTCCCAAGGGCTGGGCCTCCCCTTCCCCCTCAGAAGGCGTGTGGGCTCCAGCTGCAAAGTCCTCACCCTTTCCCCAGAGCTCTCTAAAGGAAGGGAGGCCTCGCTGACCACCCCACCCCCCAAAAGCTGCTCTTAAACCGTTTCCCCATGACAAAGGTCTGGCCTTATCTGAAGGAGACCCCTCTAGCGCTTCTTTGGGGACTAGAGATCTGGCTTCTCCATCTCTACCTGATCAGGGACGTAGCTGGAAGCTTCGCTCACTGAGAACAGAATCTGCCTCCCCAGGCACCCTGTGAAATGCAGCCTGGGCGCCCAGGCTGTGACAGGGGTAGCAGGAAGGCTCTGCCAGGAAGGAGTCCTGGAGGACGAGGTATGTCTGAGGTGGGCTGTGAGCTCCAGAAGGACGTCCTAGGCCGAGAGACCAGAACACACCAAGGCCCAGAGGCAAAACCAGCTGGTCGTGCTCCAGGAGCTGTGATGGGCTCTAGGGAGGGAAGTGGGGGTGGGTGTGTGGATGAGGCAGACCAGAGCCAGCTCTTGCTGGGCTTCTCATAGCAACCACGACTCACAGCAGGACTGAGTGTTTTCTGGGAGACGTTTATTCTGTGTGTGTGTTTTTTTTTTTTACCTCGGTCATTGCCAAGTGTGACAGAGGAAGCTCTGGACTGCAGCTGGAAAAGGAAGACAAGGAGGAAGGCGGGGCTTCCAGGGAGCTGCTGGCTACTTCTTCTGTCTCTCTGCTTTCTCTTCTCCTTTCTGTCTGCTTTCGACTTGCTTGTGGACAGTATAGCCCAGAAAGGCCCCGATCTTGGCCATGAGGGCACTGCCACCGCTAGCGCCTGAAATGCAAACGACAGCCGTGTCCCTTGGAGCCCAGGCACCAGGCCTGGGAATCCAAATGTCGGGAAACAATGGGTCAAGTGTACCCTTTTTATTTCCAGCTAGAGGAACAGAGGCCCAGAGGGGACAAAACTTCTGCGAAGAGACTCCCATTGCCACCCTCCCAACTTGCCATCTCGAATCCGAGATGAAAATGACAAAAATAAGAGCGCATTCTCTTCATGTCTGCAGTGGACACGCTGTGCTATTAGTAATGCTAACCACCTCCCTGGTGGAGGCCTCGGTGGGAGCTGGTGGTTTGCAAGTGAGATATGTCAACCTTGCCCCCGCCATGTGTGACAGGACAACCTGTCACCACCCTGTGACACGTGAGAGGACAGCCATCTCACAGCACAGGACTGTTGCTGGGCTTGACCACACCCTTCCTTTCCCACCGCTGGGGGTATGGCTTGGGCTGTCTTCCCTCTGCCCGCTCCGAGAAGGGCCCTGTCTTCTTGGCCCGCTTCTTTGGGCTTTTGTCATCCAGAACTTAGGGGAAGATGGAGGGGAAGGCAGAGGGGCAGTTTGTCAGGGGTGGTTTTTCTGAAGGATGTCGGAGGCCTCAGAGAGAGAGAGAGAGGGAAAAAGAAAAGACAGAGCTGGATGGGGAGACAGAGAAATGAAAGCACGTTTTCCAGAAGCACCGCTCGTGCTGTGTCTGTCCCCGTCACGATGCTCAAGAAATGCAAGACCAGGCTGAGCATGAGATTGAATTGGGTCACTTCTCCCCGGTTCGTTGCCACTCTGATTTTCTGGGTTGGATGAGATTCATAAAGTGTTAAACTGAGGATGCTTATCCTGGTTAACAGGGAAGCTGAGGCTTGTGACTTGGCCAGAGCATCAGTGGGGCCTCTGGCGTTACAGGCTGAAAGCAAGAAGGCCTACTCACTGGGCTTGAATACTGGCGGTGGTACGAACTATATGGGAGAATTTGAGTCAATTCCTTAATCCCCAGGAGGGTGCCTCAGTTTCCCCACAGTTGTGTAGAGCCGAGTTAGGCTGTGGAAAGGGCTCAGGACAGTAAAGGAGGCCCCTGGTCTGGGTGTTCCCGCCTCCAGGAACCCTGCCGGCACTCACCCAGGCTCTGCAGCGTGGCCACCAGCCCCCCGGCCGGCACTCCGCCTCCGTTCGCCACGGCCGACCAGCTCATCAGTGAGGAGGCCACCGAGTTGGCGGCGATGCCGGTGCTCGCGAAGCCCAGCACGGGCAGTGCCGCGGCCATGAGTCCTGGAGGAAGAGGGCGGTGGGTGAGGGACGCCGGTTGCAGGGCCCGCCCGCATCTTCCCGCACTCCCCACCCTGCAGACCTACCGCCTCCGACGGCCATGCAAGTCACCATGCCCCAGAAGCTCGAGTCGCTGTTTTCCTCTGAGCGTCTTTTTTCGTCTGGAAGGAGAATGGACAAAGCCCAGTGGGGAGCAAGGTCCCCTATTCTGTGCCCGAAGCTCCAGACCACCCGGACAGGTAGGACCACCATCCTCCCATTTTGGAGCTCCTGAATGAGGGATAGCGGCTTTTCCCAGGTCGTCGGGCCTGGCACAGAACTGGCTTGAATACATTTCGAGAGAATGCACCACCGGACAGAAGAGATTCGAACCTGGGTCTGGCTACAGGGAGCTCCCCCTCTCCCGCCGCCCCGCGCTGCCCCTTGGAATAGCTCCTCTCATTCAGAGCATGCCTGGGTCTCTAAACGAGGGATCCTGAAACTCTCCGCTTCTTCATCCTTGGGTGCCCAAGATCCCTACCCTCCTCCTCGCAGCAGCCGCAGGTGTAGAGTAGCAGGTAGCACAGGAAGAGCGATACCGCCTTCTGCCGCATGGTGGCGCAGCTCAAGGCTTTGTCACCGTATCTGGGTTAGGGGCAGAGGAAAGAGACGGTCCCCTTATTGGAACCACGCCCGTTCGGTGGTAATTCCCTTTCAATTCGAAGATGAGTCCACAAAAAGCAGCAAGATGCTCTGAACTGAGCCCAGGTCCCCCTCTAAGGAGCCACAGGCTTTTCGTTTCCTCGCTGCACCAGCGCCGCTGATGTTTCTGCCACTCTATTAGCCGTGAGAATTACAGGAGAGAACCCTCTCCTGGTACTATGCCTGGCGTGTACTTCATAGAAGTCAGCTAGTATCCTTGCTGTGGTGTTTGTAATTGGCTTTTTTTCTGGCTGTGTGACCTTAAAGCAGGATACCTGGGACTTCCTCGAGCCTCAGTGTCCTTAACCCTAAAGTGGGGGTGTTAATAGAGCCTATTTTAGGGGGTGGCTGTGGGTTTTCGCAACTGTGCACTGCTGTATCCCTAGCAGTTAGAACAGTACCTGTCACATAGGATCTTCCAAACAATGGTTGTTGATAGATTTATTCGTCCAATGCATTGAATATTTGCAGGCACCACATACTGCCTCAGATTAACTTCATTTTTCAGAAAGCAGATGGGGAAAAGGAACGTGCCCAAGGTCACACCCAAATCCTGCAACCTAGACACACACTCAAGACCGTCAGAATCCAAAACCCATGCTCTTTCCATTATACCACAAAATAGAAACACAGTTCCCTGCCCCCACCACAGTTTACCTTTAATGTGATCTTTGTCCATTCAATGTGTTTTCCTTGAAATGAAAACAAACAAGCAGAAATTCCCCAAAACTTCCCCTGGACTGAGCACTTACTCAGCACTTTATGGCACAAGGTTAATTATACCTATACAGCCTCATGAAGTAGGTATCATTGTACTTAACCACGTTATAAATAAGGAAACTGAAGCTCAGAAAAGGGATACTTCCGAACCTACCCAGCTAGGAAGAAGCAGAGTCAAGATTTAAAGCCACAGTTAACTGATGCCACACCCACACTTTGAACATCTGCTTCCGATCACTTCATCTATCCTCAAAGATAAACTCACCATCACATTAGATCCTATAAAAAAAGGGTTTCAGAAATCATCCAGTCCTTTGGGCAGGTGAAGTAGCTTGATCCTCATTTTTACACAACTGAAGCCCAGAGAAATGAAGTGACAGGGTTAAGGCCACAGACCGCTGACATGGCACCTATAAGCTAAGTCTCATGACTCTTTGGGTTTTGCAACCCAAGCCCCTAAAAGCCCATCAACCCATCCCTTCAGACCAGTCTTGGTCCAAGGCAGTCAGGAGTGTAGCCTCCCTGAGGAATGGGCATTCTAGCTCTTATGGAATGAGGCTCACAGGCAGGCAGCCTGGCAGAGGTTGGCAGCTTGACAGCCACACCTTATAGCTTCTGGGTTTACCTTGGAGGAGAGCAGAGAAGGAATCTTCCTGCTTGGATGGAGCCTGCTGCTAGAAGGGAACAGCAGTGAAGTAACAGTCCTCAGGCTGGTGTTTTTATAGCCCTTTCAGATTGCCTCTAAGTGGCCAATCAGCATCAGAGTTTCTAGTTTCAGTTTCCCGTTTCAGTTTCTCGTGCCCTGCAGCATCTTTTCTCCTCCCTTCCAGTTCTGCTCAGGGACAGCATCTCTGCTGAGCTGCCTAGTGGCTAAAAGACGGAATTCAAGCTGGAGACTTTCTGAACAGCTCAAAGTATTCAAAGCAGGTCAAACTAGACTGCGACCCACAGTCCTACTGGGCTTAGTGAAGCCAGACCACCAGTTCCTCCTAAGGCAGAAAGTCTCTCACAATTTAATTGAATTAATAATAATGCCTACCATTTATTGAAGAGCTTCCCTGGTGGCTCAGAGGTAAAGAATCCACCTGCATGCAGGAGACTCGGGTTTGATCCCTGGGTCGGGAAGATCTCCTGGAGAAGGAAATCACAACCCACTCCAGTATTCTGGGAATACGGGGAAATCCCATGGACAGAGGAGACTGGTGGGCTACAGTCCATGGGATCACAAAAGAGTCAGGCATGACTTGCATGCGTGTGTGGTCAGTTGCTTCAATTGTTTCCAATTCTTTGAGACCCCATGGACAGTAGCCCACCAGGTTCCTCAGTCTATGAAATTCTCCAGACAAGGATACTGGAGTGGGTTACCATGCCCTCCTCCAGGGGATCTTCTGACCCGGGGATTGAACTCACATATCCTGCATCTCCTGGACTGCAAGCAGATTCTTTACTACTGAGCCACTGGGGAAGCCCCAGACATGACTTAGTGACTAAACAAGTCATATATTGAGCACTTGCTGCACACAAGGTCCAGGAAAGATATCCAGTCTCACAATAGTCTTGAGAAGTACTGTCACTATTTATAATTGTGTTTTGCAGATGAGGAGATTAAAGCTTGTGGAAATGAGATCATTCCATCGTTCTCTTAACCTGGCTGCTTCTGGCTGATGGGTATGTAGTAACACCCAGCGAGGCCCCTGTTCATGAGGCCATTGTCTCAGATCCTTTGCCATAAAATGGGTCTTCCTGCCCTGGGTATTGGATTGAGCATTCTTTCAACCTTTGGATGGTGATGATTGAAGAACTAGAATGCAACCCATATTTGGAGTAAATAATAATTCCAGGTTTTTTCCAGTATTTTTGGGGGCTCCAAAATCACTGCAAATGAAATTAAATCACTGCAGCCATGAAATTAAAAGATGCTTGCTCCTTGGAAGAAAAGCTATGACCAAACCAGACAGCATATTAAAAAGCAGAGACATTACTTTGCCAGCAAAGGTCCGTCTAGTCAAAGCTATGTTTTTTCCAGTGGTCACGTATGGATGTGAGAGTTGGACTATAAAGAAAGCTGAGTGCGGAAGAATTGATGCTTTTGAACTGTGGTGTTGGAGAAGACTTTTGAGAGTCCCTTGGACTGCAAGGAGATCCAACCAGTCCATCCTAAATAAAATCAGTCCTGAATATTCATTGGAAGGACTGATGCTGTAGCTGAAACTCTAATACTTTGGCCACCTGATGTGAAGAGTTGACTCATTTGAAAAGACCCTGATGTTGGGAAAGATTGAAGGTGGGAGGAGAAGGGACGACAGAGGATGAGATGGTTGGATGGCATCATCGACTCAATTGACATGAATTTGAGTAAACTCATGAGTTGGTGATGGACAGGGAGGCCTGGTGTGTTTCAGTCCATGGGGTCACAAAGAGTCGGACACAACTGAGCGACTGAACTGAACTGAACAATTCCAGTAAGGATGAATCATTTCCTCTCCAAGCTGGAAGGGGGTTGATGTAACTGACCTGTGCCCAGGTGACTGGCTGCTCTCCCTAACCAAGATTTCTGTGCAGCTGCCTGCTGCTCCCTGGTTGGCTAGTTGTTGGCTGTTGTTGGGTCAGCCTTGATGAAAGGGAGCTGGAGTTGTCAGGTGTATTCATAGCCTCCATCGTTGCCACCTGGGCCATCCTTTTATGGGTCTTTTGCAAAACAGCAGGGTGTCTAAGTTTAGAGGATGGCTGACATCCACAAGATGGGACATCTGACCCTCTGGCTGGAGACCCTTGATGGTCTTTGGTGAGTGTTTGTGCGAGACACAGAGATCTGCATGCCTTGCACCCACTCCCATGAGTCCATCTATATGCCCCTTACCCTGACCTGCTTATCTCCGAAATCCCACCCTTCCTGTTCTGTGCTCTTGACCAACTAGCCAAGCCATTTGCTAGTCAGTAGGAGTTAGTGTGTGAGTGTGCTTCAGCCCATCACTTTCCTCACACAAAGGGAATGGCAAAGTATACTGCTTGGAGTTTTGCTCCCAGGGAGGACTGACTGCTATCCTTGGGGGCTGCCCCTACCTGGGATTATAATAGAGTGGTCCATTTCCAGCTGGTGCCTATTCTGTTGCTGTTGTTCAGTCACTAAGTCATGTCCAACTCTTTTTGGCCCTCATGGACTGCAGACGCCAGGCTTTCCTGTCCTTCACTATCTCCCAGAGTTTGTTCAAGTTCATGTCCATTGAGTTGGTGATGCTATCTAACCATCTCATCCTCTGCCACCCTCTTCTCCTTTTGCCTTTAATCTTTCCCAGCATCGGGGTCTTTTCCAATGAGATTGCTCTTCGCATCAGATGGCCTAATTACTGGAGCTTCAGTGAATATTCAGGGTTGATTTCCTTTAGGATTACCTGGTTTGATCTGCTTGCAGTCCAAGGGCCTCTCAAGAGTCTTTGCCAGCACCACAATTCAAAAGCCTCAGTTCTTCGGCCCTTAGCCTTATTTATGGTCCAAGCATAAAAAACCATAGCTTTGACTAGACGGACCTTTGTCAGCAAAGTGATGTCTTTGCTTTTTAATACTCTGACTAGGTTTGTCATAGCTTTCCTTCCAAGGAGCAAGCATCTTCTGCCTACAATAATCTATTTGTAAAATGTATTCTACTCTCTTCCTTCTTTATCAGTTGGTTGTAGGGAATCCTCCATGAGGCCATAGGTATGAGTTAAAGAAGTGTCAGATCCATAGAGTTAGATGTCATGGGAGTCTGAGATGTCTGTTCATTTGATTTACTCATGCCTCTGGATCCTTTGAGCATAGCCCTGAATGTACCACTTCCATCATGTTGGATTGCTGCTGTGCCCATCTGATAACATCTAGCTTTAGATATATAGCCACCTGACCTCTGGTGGTCACATGCTCAGTCACTACTGGGACCCAGAGACACAGAAGAACCTTTTTGTTCAAATGGACCATGGTAATTATGGCCTTGCTCCAGAATCCTAGGGGTCCTCATTCCAGCCCTTCTATCTGAGCTTTCAGAGACTCCCCACAGAAACTATATCCACCACGGATTCCTCCAGCAACATTGTCTCTGCAGGATCATATAATCCAAAGTGGCAGCATTGGCTGTTTTATGATCTGAACCTGCTATAAAGCCCTCTATTGGTCTGGGTGTCACTCAAAATTGGCAGCTTTCCAGGTCACCTAAAAAGGGTTGGAGAAGTACTTCTAAGGGTGTATATTCTGACTCCAAAATCCAAAGAGCTCTCCACTGCTCTGGTCAAAAACTGCATTTTTCTAAGAGATGTGTGGGGTTGGATAACTGGCCCTGGCATGCCTCAAAAAACACTGAACCCCTAAAAATATTCCCAGTTGTAGCAGGACTGTGAATCTTCATGCAATTTTTCTTCCACTCTCTGGCCAGCATGGTGCTTTCCATTTCCTGTTCATATCCAGTGAGTGAGCATGATGTCATCCATATAGTGGACCAATATGATCTGTGCGATCTCAAGATGATCAAAGTTCCTGAAGACTATAGATAACAGAGAGCTGGTAAGCTAACAAAGCCCTTAGGGGAGAGAGTAAAGGTGCTTATTGTAGTATTGTGATGAAAAGGCAAACTAACCGCCTTTGATCATCTCTTCTCCTGGGTATTGAAATGAAAGCTTTTGCTAAATCAACAGCCACACACACAAGTGCTGGAGTTGTGCTGATATGGTCCAGTAAAGGCACCACATCCTGAAGAGCAGCTCTGATGGGGGCTATCACAGGATTAAATTCACAGTACTCTATTCATCATCTGCCGTGATCCATCTGTTTTCCTGGAGGCCAGACAGGTGAATTGAATGGGGATATGATGGGGAATCCAAGCTCAGCCAAAGTATTAGATCGGAAATAATACTACACAAATCATCTGTAGGGCAGTGTGCGGTTAATTTTATGTGTCAACTTGGCTAGGCCACAGTACCCAGATATTTGGTCAAACGCTACTCTAGGTGTTGCTGTGAAGGTAGTTTTTACATGAGATTTACATTTAATCAGTATACTTCAAGTAAAGCGGATTGTCTTCTATAATGTGAGTGAGCCTCATTCAATCAGTTAAAAGCCTTAGGAGGAAAAAAAAGACTTGACTCCTCCTTGGAAGAGGGAATTCTGCCAGCAGTCTGCCTTTGGGCCCAGCTGTAACATCAATTCTTTCCTGGCTCTCTGGGTGGCTAGTCTATCCTGCAGTTGTGGACGTGCCAGCCTCCACAATTGCATGAGATAATTCCTTAAAATAAATCACTCCCTTTCTATATATGTACACTTCCAATTGGTTCTGTTTCTTTGGAGAACCCTGACTAAAGCAGGGAGTTTCAGGAGCTTCTTCTTGGCTCTTCCTGTCATAATAGCCATTACTCCGTAGATCATGGAACCAATGACAGGATTCTGTCAGCTTCTATGAGACCCACTGGACTTAGACCAAACTCTGTCTGCATCACTTGGCCTCCTTTACTCCCCACTCTAGCCAGAGAACTGTGATGGTGCTTTGTGTCAACTTAGACTCCATTTCTTTAACCATCTTTTAAAATTCTGAATATTGTCCTTTTTCCAACACACAGTTATCCTGGCAAATGGCACCAGATTCCTTCGAGGAAGGAGTGGAGGAATATTTACTATATATAATTATGGCCTCACTGTAGAGTTGTTTCTGAAGGGAAATGGCCTCTCCTGTAGCCAAGGGGTTCTGGCTCTGTGAATTTAGATCTAGAATCTAGATGGTGGACTGTGGTGGTTTTCTATTGTAGCAGCTGATGTCACTCTTCTGCTTACCAGCTCTTGCTTAAAAAAAAAAGCAAAAATAGAGGATCATCCATTGAGCTATCCATCCATCCCATCCCCATAATCAACTTGCCATAGATTCCTGCAGATTAAGGCATCCTTACTGTCACTCTGGTCTTGCTGCCCTTGACAGCAGTTATATTCACCTGATCTTGGATGCCACCTCTGCCATTCTGGAATCCCAACATTACTATTGGCGTTAGTGATACCAGTTCTACAGTAGCATCTCTTACTCTTGATCCTAGGGTACCCAAAACAGTCACCACTGAGCTACTCAGATGCTGGTGTCCCCTTTATCATGAACCCCTTCCTGACTTAGTGCAGACTGTCCTGTGGGCCCTCCTAGAGAATGTTGGTGCTGAGTTCTTAGATCTTACATTCCCACATCCCTAAACTTTTTGACCTCTTCCTAAATATTCTACCAAGGACTTCTAGCATCTTGACCTCATTTATTGTAGGTCATCACCCCGTTTTAATCAAGCACACTTGCAACCTATTAAGATCATATTTCAATCATCTATTGCTGAGTAACAAACCACCCAAAACTTAAAGGCTTAAAACGACAACAATTTATTATTTCTGACAATTCTGCAATCTGGGTTAGGCTCAGGTGAGTGTTCAGATGCTTCATCTGTTGTTAGCAGGTGTTGCAGGAGGTAAAATGTTCAGGATGTCCTTTTCATTCACATAAATGGCAGCTCAGCTGGAATGGATGGAACATCTTGGCTGGTTAGGCATCTTCCTTTCTCAGTATGGAGTCTCTGCATGGCTAGCTCATACCTCCTCGCAGTGTGAGTGTTTCCATGTGGTTGGATTTCTTACATGGCAGCTGGCATCCAAGAGGGAGGACATGGAAGCTGCCCATCTTCTCAAAGGCCAGGTCTGAAACTGGATCAGTGTCACTTCTGCCATATTCTGTGGGTTACGGCAGGTCATAAGGCCAGTCCAAATTCAAGGAGGCAGAGAAATAGATGCCATTTTCTGATGTGAGGGGTGGCGTGTACATAAAGGGAGGGAAGGAATTGATGATGACTGCCTTTGTTGGATTTTTTTAAACATTTGTTTATTTATTAATTTGGCTGGGCCAGGTCTTAGTTGTGGCACATGGCATCTTCCACCTTCATCGTGGCATGTGGGGTCTCTAGTTTCACTACAAAGAATCTTTGGTTGGCATGCAGGATCTTAGTTGTGGCATATGGAATCTTGTTCCCTGACCGAGAATCCAATCCCAGCCTCCCTCACTGGGAGTATGGAGTCTTATCCACTGGACCACTAGGGAAGTCCCAATGGTTACCAGCCTTGGAAACTACCAGAGACCAGCTCAGATATCCTTGCATGCATATTAAAGCCTGATTTATTTGAGACTGGTCCATGATGAGGGCTTCCCAGATGGTGCTAGTGGTAAAGAACCTGCCTGCCAATATAGGAGATGTAAGAGATGGGGATTGATCCCGGATCAGGAAGGTTCGCTGAAGGAGAGCACGGCAACCCACTCCAGTATTCTTGCCTGGAGAATCCCCATGGACAGAGGAGCCTGGCGGGCTACAGTCCATAGGGTCACACAGGGTCAGACATGACTGATGCGACTTAGCAGCATGCATAGGGGTCACAAAGAGTCAGACATGCTGGGCGAGTGAACAACATGGTCCATGATGATGGATTCCCCATTAGCCAGTCTGATATTCTGCTATGCCTGCCTCCTACTGCCATGTCTTAAACTCCCAAGGCCACTCCCAGATATGTTTTTGCTAGACCTTTCAGTTCCTTTGACGTGTAGCTTATTTTTCCTGGGTCAGCACTTAAATCTCCACACTTAGGAGTTGCTAGGAACTGACCCCAGTTATTTGAGTGTGTGATGGGAATGACATTTGTATTGAAGAGAACAAAGATGAGGGATCTGCTTCATGTGAGATTATTGTATAGTCTCAAGATAAGGAGAAGCTGTTATTCCTTAGCAAGAGGGCAGGAGCTGCTTCTGTCACCCAGGAGAACTTATGAGGTAAAGCGTCTTAGGTTAGTCTACCCTGATGTTCCTAACCCAGGTCTCAGGGCCTTTCTTTTTCCCTATCAGGACTTTGACACTGATATAGGACATCTCCTGACACTGTACCTGTAGAGACGTTCATAACTCTGCCACTTAAAACGTGATTGGCTCTGCTTTTTCCCCATGTAGCCTTCCCTTCACCACAAGTGAAAGCTTTACTAACTGTGATGCCAACGGAAGGGCAAAGTTATTATCACTCCATTTGCTACCAGCAATGAGATCCCTCTTGCTTTCACATGGGTGAGAAATTCAACTACAAAATCACACCCAAAGGTCTGTTTTCTAGAACCTCTTCTGGCACTAAATATCAGCCTGCATTCCTTAGAAAATGGAGCCCGAATCAAAGATTGTATGTTAATGCTTCCTTGGGGTTTGTAATCCCAAGGAAGCAAAAGCGAGGGGGGGAAAGAGAAGTGAAACAGAAGGAAGGAGGAAAAGAGAAGTGAAACAGAGAAGGAAGGAAAGAAATACAGGCTAAGTGCTTTACTTAGATAGCCCGAGCGCCACAAAAGTCAAGGTCAGTTGCTCAGTCACATGAATCTCTTCAGTGAGGTCACATGAAACCAGTGTGTCTTGGAATAGTCCATAGTAAGGAAGAAGTGTGAGGAGTTGATATGTCGGCAATGTTTCATTGTCTAGTCTCATACTTGCCAACAGGGTCTTAACAGTCTGTGCTTTGGAATTGTGTTAACTCCTTCCACTGGCCCATTGGTGGGAAAGCCAGAGCCTTCATAAGTCCAGCTGGGTCAGTCGTGAGTGCCAAAGCTTCTGGTGTTCCTACTGTAGCAGGCTTAACTGAGCTCATGCCAGAGGCTAGCGCTTGCCTCCTGATGATGCTGAGGCAGCCCATCAAGTTTGGAGATGAGGCAAGGATACAGACTTCTGGGAGCCAGCTAAACTGAATCTGTGCCGCTACAGGAAAGACTTTGGCATTTACTTAGAGATGGGAAGCTATTGGAGGGATTTGAGCAGAGAAGTGACATATCTGGAAAGTTTTAACAGGATCACTCTGGCTGCCCAGGAAGGCAGGGACAGACGCAAGGGGACCAGTTAGGAGTCAGCTGCAATAATCCAGATGCATCCATCAGAGTTCCATCAGAGAAGCAGAACCATTAGGAATGATAAGAAGAAGGCATTTGTTAGAGGTATTTGACCATGTGCAATTATGAGTGCTGGTTACACAGTCTACGTACAGGTGTTGCTTGCGTATCTGATCGTGGGCTAGGAGTTAGCAG
>SJXQ01003989.1:539357-628070 GCA_006408695.1 Aepyceros melampus
TCCAATTTTGATGATGACCAGCAAGAGAAACTGGTGCCCTTCATCAACACTTCCTGGAGTTGGAGAAGCTGAAGGCAGAGATTGGGGCAGGAAGGGTGTGCTAGAGGAGCTGTGGCCCGGCTGCAGCCTCACACCGATGGGGAAGGTGGGCGGCAGATCAGTGAAAACATGCGTGAGCTGCGCAGCACTTGAGCCTGTACTAGCCGTCCAAACATAAGCATGGCTGCAGCTTCATTTCACCTTCTAGAGCCTGCCTAAATCTCCCTCTGGGGCTAATTGTCACTCAAAACCACACAAGGAAAGAAACTCTGGGAAACATAGTTGCAGCTTAGCTGAGTTGACATAATACAAAGCCCACCACCCCAGAGGAGAAATGGAAATGACCGGGGCTAGAGTCGGTTGGATAGCATCACTGACTCTATAGACATGAGTTAGAGCAAGCTCTGGGAGTTGGTCTGATTTCGGTGCTGACACCCCAGGTCATTAGGTGTCCAATATGCTACTGGAGATCAGTGGAGAAATAACTCCAGAAAGAATGAAGGGATAGAGCCAAAGCAAAAACAATACCCAGTTATGGATGTGACTGGTGATAGCAGCAAGATCCGATGCTGTAAAGAGCAATATTGCATAGGAACCTGGAATGTCAGGTCCATGAATCAAGGCAAATTGGAAGTGGTCAAACAAGAGATGGCAAGGGTGAACGTCGACATTCTAGGAATCAGCGAACTAAAATGGACTGGAATGGGTGAATTTAACTCAGATGACTATTATATCTACTACTGTGGGCAGGAATCCCTCAGAAGAAATGGAGTAGCCATCATGGTCAACAAAAGAGTCCGAAATGCAGTACTTGGATGCAATCTCAAAAATGACAGAATGATCTCTGTTCGTCTCCAAGGCAAACCATTCAATATCACAATTATCCAAATCTATGCCCCAACCAGTAATGCTGAAGAAGCTGAAGTTGAACGGTTTTATGAAGACCTACAAGATCTTTTAGAACTAATACCCAAAAAAGATGTCCTTTTCATTATAGGGGACTGGAATGCAAAAGTAGGAAGTCAAGAAACACCTGGAGTAACAGGCAAATTTGGCCTTGGAATGCGGAATGAAGCAGGCCAAAGACTAATAGAGTTTTGCCAAGAAAATGCACTGGTCATAGCAAACACCCTCTTCCAACAACACAAGAGAAGACTCTACACATGGACATCACCAGATGGTCAACACCGAAATCAGATTGATTATATTCTTTGCAGCCAAAGATGGAGAAGCTCTATACAGTCAACAAAGACAAGACCGGGAGCTGACTGTGGCTCAGATCATGAACTCCTGATTGCCAAATTCAGACTTAAATTGAAGAAAGTGGGCAACACCACTAGACCATTCAGGTATGACCTAAATCAAATCCCTTATGATTATACAGTGGAAGTGAGAAATAGATTTAAAGGTCTAGATCTGATAGATAGAGTGCCTGATGAATTATGGAATGAGGTTCGTGACATTGTACAGGAGATAGGGATCAAGACCATCCCCATGGAAAAGAAATGCAAAAAGGCAAAATGGCTGTCTGGGGAGGCCTTACAAATAGCTGTGAAAAGAAGAGAAGCAAAAAGCAAAGGAGAAAAGGAAAGATATAAGCATCTGAATGCAGAGTTCCAAAGAATAGCAAGAAGAGATAAGAAAGCCTTCTTCAGCAATCAATGTAAAGAAATAGAGGAAAAGAACAGAATGGGAAAGACTAGAGATCTCTTCAAGAAAATTAGAGATACCAAGAGAACATTTCATGCAAGGATGGGCTCGATAAAGGACAGAAATGGTCTGGACCTAACAGAAGCAGAAGATATTAAGAAGAGGTGGCAAGAATACACGGAAGAACTGTACAAAAAAGATCTTCATGACCCAGATAATCATGATGATGTGTTGACTAATCTAGAGCCAGACATCTTGGAATGTGAAGTCAAGTGGGCCTTAGAAAGCATCACTACGAACAAAGCTAGTGGAGGTGATGGAATTCCCGTTGAGCTGTTTCAAATCCTGAAAGATGATGCTGTGAAAGTGCTGCACTCAATTTGCCAGCAAATCTGGAAAACTCAGCAGTGGCCACAGGACTGGAAAAGGTCAGTTTTCATCCCAATTCCAAAGAAAGGCAATGCCAAAGAATGCTCCAACTACCGCACAATTGCACTCATCTCACATGCTAGTAAAGTAATGCTCAAAATTCTCCAAGCCAGACTTCAGCAATATGTGAACCGTGAACTCCCTGATGTTCAAGCTGGTTTTAGAAAAGGCAGAGGAACCAGAGATCAAATTGCCAACATCCGCTGGATCATGGAAAAAGCAAGAGAGTTCCAGAAAAACATCTATTTCTGCTTTATTGACTATGCCAAAGCCTTTGACTGTGTGGATCACAGTAAACTGTGGAAAATTCTGAAAGAGATGGGAATACCAGACCACCTGACCTGCCTCTTGAGAAATCTGTATGCAGGTCAGGAAGCAACAGTTAGAACTGGACATGGAACAACAGACTGGTTCCAAATAGGAAAAGGAGTACGTCAAGGCTGTATATTGTCACCCTGCTTATTTAACTTATATGCAGAGTACATCATGAGAAATGCTGGACTGGAAGAAACACAAGCTGGAATCAAGATTGCTGGGAGAAATATCAATAACCTCAGATATGCAGATGACACCACCCTTATGGCAGAAAGTGAGGAGGAGCTAAAAAGCCTCTTGTTGAAAGTGAAAGAGGAGAGTGAAAAAGTTGGCTTGAAGCTCAACATTCAGAAAACAAAGATCATGGCATCTGGCCCCATCACTTCATGGGAAATAGATGGGGAAACAGTAGAAACAGTGTCAGACTTTATTTTTGGGGGCTCCAAAATCACTGCAGATGGTGACTGCAGCCATGAAATTAAAAGACACTTACTCCTTGGAAGAAAAGTTATGACCAACCTAGATAGTATATTCAAAAGCAGAGACATTACTTTGCTGACTAAGGTCCGTCTAGTCAAGGCTATGGTTTTTCCTGTGGTCATGTATGGATGTGAGAGTTGGACTGTGAAGAAGGCTGAGCGCTGAAGAATTGATGCTTTGGAACTGTGGTGTTGGAGAAGACTTTTGAGAGTCCCTTGGACTGCAAGGAGATCCAACCAGTCCATTCTGAAGGAGATCAGCCCTGGGATTTCTTTGGAAGGAATGATGCTAAAACTGAAGCTCCAGTACTTTGGCCACCTCATGCGAAGAGTTGACTCATTGGAAAAGAGTCTGATGTTGGGAGGGATTGGGGGCAGGAGGAGAAGGGGATGACCGAGGATGAGATGGCTGGATGGCATCATGGACTCAATGGACGTGAGTCTGAGTGAACTCCGGGAGTTGGTGATGGACAGGGAAGCCTGGCATGCTGCAATTCATGGGGTCGCAAAGAGTCGGACAGGACTGAACGACTGAACTGAACTGAACTGGGAGTTGGTGATGGACAGGGAATCCTGGTGTGCTGCAGTCCATGGGGTCGTAAAGAGTTGGACAGGACTGAGCAACAGAACTGAGTCTAACTGGGCCAGATTTTTGACAACAGGGGTGTGAGAAGTGCTTGAATTCTGAAAGTATCCTGACTGTCCCTCACTGTTTGAATCTATTTGGTTTCTGAGCTTGGATGGTAAGTTCTGATGTGCTAGTAGTTATGTCACCTTGATTCTGATGAGGGAGAAATAAAAAGGTTCACCACCCACTTCTACAGGGCCTGGGACAATGCTGTAAATGGAAGCTCACCTACCTGATGTCTAAATATTTAAAAACCCTAAATCAAGACCAAAATCTATTATTTAAGGGATTTTCTATCTTCATACTTTAACAAACATAGTTTCATAATGACAAAATGAAAAATATATATGGAAAAACTATGGTTTTTATATGACTGATAGCTTATTAAAATGACTAAATTATCTTAGTACATATCTAGGTGTTCTATTGATGGACTGGAAATACTTAGATGAGAAAAAAATATATATATATATACACAATGAATAAGTTATTATGTATTTATTCCATATGAGAAAGGCTTACCTGGTAGGTCAGCTGGTAAAGAATCCGCCTGCAATGTGGGAGACCTGGCTTCAATCCCTGGGTTAGGAAGATACCCTGGGGGAGGGCATGGCAACCCACTCCAGTATTCTTGCCTGGAGAATCCACATGGACAGAGGAGCGTGGCGGGTTACAGTCCATTTGGTCGCAAAGAGTCAGACACGACTGAGCGACTAAGCGTATAGTATATATAAGAAAGAAAGAAAAAGAGGAGGAGGGCTTAGCCCTCACACTAGGTCATGGTATTGAACACAAGTGACCACACTGAATACCAGTCTCAGACGAAGTTACTCGGAGACCATGATTAAATGAGACAAAACAAGGCCACTTTATATTTTGTCTAAGCATAGCCAGCGAAGTCACTGTGCCATCCATAAAATATCAAACACCCCCCTTAGCTACAGTGAGTGACTGCTGCTGCTGCTTGGTCGCTTGTCAAGTCTGACTCTGTGCGACCCTGTGGACTGCAGCCCACCACACTCCTCTGTCCATGGAGATTCTCCAGGAAAGAATACCAGAATGGATTGCCATGCCCTCCTCCAGGGGATCTTCCCAACCTAGGGATCAAACCTGGGTCTCCTGCACTGCAGGCAGAGTCTTTACTGCTGATCCGCCAGGGAAGTCCGAGTGTACTTCTTACCAGCTAGTTTTACCCTTGTGCTTGTCTCCTCCTTCTATAGGTCAAATTTATACCCCCAACCACAGAATTGCCTTTGCTTTCTGACCTCTAATCTGGAGCAATCCCTCACTTTCTCAGACCTTCCCCCAAGTCATTCAACCCGGGGTCCTATAACAGGATCCTAACACTCTCTGAACCGTCCCGTGATTTCCAGTGGTCTCCCTCACTGCTGGGAGTTATAAATCCAACTTGTTTAACTACAGGTCTGTTTCTGGGGGACTGAAGGGTACCGGCACACCTAGAATGTGTTTTTCTTGATTTTGTTTCAGCAAAATTACTAACAATTTTTCACAGTCAAAATTTTCACATAGGGCTTCCCTGGTGGTCTAGCTGTTAAGAATCCACCTGCCAGTGCAGAGGACATGGGTTTGATCCCTGGTCCAGGAAGATCCCAAATGTTGAGGAGCAACTAAGCCCATACAGCACAACCACTGAGCCCACCTGAGGCAACTACTGAAGCTTGCGAGCCGCAGGCTGTGGTCCAAAGCAAGGGAAGTGAGAGGGTAACAGGCAGGAAGGCCAGGGGTCTCCTAACGGAGGAAACAGCCTGCAAGTGTCAGACATTTTCTCTCTCTTAAGCGGCAGGAGGAAACAAACTAGCGATATTTTTTCCTTCTCGATACAAATTTAAAAGGAGGTTTCTCTTAAAATTCTGTGTTGCCATACTGACATCTGNATGTAACATGTTTAAAAGAACACTTCTGCATAGAGTCTTCATTGAGGTTAGAGAGGACTTTGCTGCTGTCTGATTCTGAAATAGCCCAGAAATCTTTCCGTTTTCTGGGAAATTCCGAGCAGGATTTGGTCTTATGAGAGACCTGGAGGATGAGAAGACTCAGTGCACAGTTGAGGCGTTTACTAAAAGCTTGGCAGCACAGGTAGCACAAAAGTCAGACATGACATTGTCCTTGCCCCAGGAGGCTGACTTTTTGGGTTTTGATAAAACCTGCATTTTGCCTTTTGCTCACAAGTTCTACTGAACTGGGTACAAATGCTTTTTAATCCAACAGAAGTTACAAAACTGTCGTTCTAAACTCCATGTCGTTGGTGTTTTCAGAGGATTCAGCTTGAAGCCCCTTCCTTGCACATCATCCGCCTTGGGTAGAGCTGGGGATTCAAGGGCTTGCTACATGGCCTTTGGCTGCTGTGGCTTTTCAGCGTAGAGCTCAGGGAGGAAATATTTATACTTCGACCTTTGTATAGTGAATCTGTGTATAAAAATTCATTTTGCCCACATCGTGTTTCCCATAAGAGCAGGTAGGTTGTACATGGTGTGGTCACTGTTGCTCTGCTTAGAGAGCAGCACATAAAATCTTGTATAGATTGTCACAGAGGTGATAGAGGTATTTTGTTGTTATTCTCCTTATTTTCACATCTCTGGCACAGGTTAGGAGAAGCTGGGGGAGGGATCATTTTTGAATGACTCAGCTGTACCACACTGGGCAGCTCCCAGCCCTTGAGCCTCTCTCTGGGTTCCAAGACGGTGAGGACAGGAGTGAAACAATATTCACTCCACACACCCACCTAAGGAGTGTCTGGAGACTTTTGTGGAAACCAGAGTTTGTGCCCTGAGTCTCTGAAGTGNCATAAACAGTGCTGCAATGAGCATTGGGGTACATGTGTCTCTTTCAATTCTGGTTTCCTCCGTGTGTATGCCCAAATCAGCCATAGCTGTACATATGTCCCCTCCCCCTTGAACCTCCTTCCCATATCCCACCCCTCTAAGTTGTTAAAATTTAAACACAGCATTACTATACGAGGGAGCAATTCTACTACTAAGTGTATAGTCAAGAGAATCAAAAACAGGCTTTAAAACAAAAGCTTGCTCATAAATGTTCATAGCATTATTATTCATAATAAACTAATAAACATATTATTAACATAATAAACATTATTCAAAATAAAGAGTGGAAAAAAAAAACAAATGTCCATCAACTAATGAATGGATAAACAAAATGTGATATAGTCACACAATGGAATACTACTCATCCATAAAAAGTAATGAAGTACAGATTCACGCCACAACATTGATGAACCTTGGAAGTGTTATGCAAAGTAAAAGAGGCCAGAGACAAAACACCACCTATTGGATGATTCCATTTTTATGAAATGCCTATGATAAGCAAACCTATAGAGATACAGAATATAGATCAGTGGTTGCTTGGAGCTGAAGAAGAGGTTGAAGAGAGAATGCGGAATGATTACTAATAGTAATAAGGTTATTTTTAAAGTGATGGAATGTGTTAAAATTAGATTATATGATACTTACATACTGTGTAAATATAAAAAAAATTGAATTACAAACTTTAATGAGTGTACATAAATCTTCTATAAATTATATTAGTATATTTTAAATATTCAGACATATTTAAAACTTGGTTAAAAATAAAGAGGTGGATATCTATAAAAACAGCAGCCTTAAAAGTGAAAGATTAGTTAAAATCTTTCAGAAACTAGAAAAGAAGAAAACAAAGTATTGCTTTAGTTTAGATTTTAAAATAACAATATGAGTAAGAGATGAGTAAGAGAATTTATAGGCAAATCTTACTCATGATCATAGATGCAAAGATACATATATAGTTAAAAAAGCAAACTGAAATTAGTGGTGCATTATTAGTATTTTTAAATATTCAGACATATTTAAAACTTGGTTAAAAATAAAGAGGTGGATATCTATAAAAACAGCAGCCTTAAAAGTGAAAGATTAGTTAAAATCTTTCAGAAACTAGAAAAGAAGAAAACAAAGTATTGCTTTAGTTTAGATTTTAAAATAACAATATGAGTAAGAGATGAGTAAGAGAATTTATAGGCAAATCTTACTCATGATCATAGATGCAAAGATACATATATAGTTAAAAAAGCAAACTGAAATTAGTGGTGCATAAAAATAATACATTATTAAAATTAGGTTGGTCTCAGGAGAATAAGACTGGTTTAAGATGATCAAACCCATAGGTGTAATTCAGCTTCTAGTAGATTAAGAGAAAATATACATAATGATCTCAATAAACACAAAGTTTTTAACAAAATTCAATATACATTCAACATTTTAAAATCTTAATCAATGAAGAATGATATGGAATTTTATTAACCTGATAAAGGGTAAAATCAAAAAATAGAGTAAATATCATTCTTGATAGTTAACAATTTGAAATTCTTCCTTTCTTTAAAATTAAGAAGAAAACAATGATGTCCACTATTACTGCTTCCATTAACAATGTACTGCAGAACAAAATAGGGAGACCAAAAATAATCATTCAGATATGGAAACAATGTATGTCAGAGCTCATTGTAAATTAGTGAGGAAAGGAGTGATGGTTCAGTAAGATATACTGGGATAAACTTGTTACCCATTTAGAAAAAAATGAAGCTGAAGTCCTATATTACATCATACAGAATATTTAATTCAAGATGGAGTCAAGCTTAAATGTGAAAGAGAAAACTTTAAAACTTTTTGAAGGAAATATAAAAAGAATATTTCTATTACCTTAGAAAAAGAGATGATTTCTGAAACAAGAAAACAAAGAACTAACCAGGAAAACATTCTATATCACCTATTCCTTATTTCTACAATTCTATTATATTTAATTTTACAGGGGATTGTATTACTTACTTAATTGTCTACTCCACTGAACTAACAACACTTAAGGATAGGGACTATATTCTATTAATTTTATCTTTCCCCTCAACCCTGGTAGGTGTTAGTTGTATCTCTATGATAGACAAGAAGAGAGAGTTTCAAGGAAAAAAGGTAGCTTTTACTTTTTCCTTGATTTGGTATTTCAGTGCTTTTCCCTCCCTAGCAATTACCCAAGTTTTTATCTCTTTGTTAGGTATATGAAGTGTCATACATGTATATTACCATCCATGTCCAAGCCATGTTTTTCACTGCCTACTCTCAGTCATCTACCTTATTTGTAAAATTTCAGTCCAATATCTTATTTCTTCATGGACTCAATTTCTTGGCTTTTGAAGGGGACAATAAAGTGAAGAATAAAGGTCTATTAATGACTAAAGGGGGGGTGGAACCCAAGTATTATTTGTTCAGGGCTTCCCTTGTAGCTCAGTCAGTTCTAAATTGGATCTCTGGAGGTTAATCTCCAGAAAAGAGATTCTAAAGCTGCAATTAAAATTCAGTATGAGCAGACTACATCACTGCAGATCCATCTTAGATCTGTAAGAGGTCTTCCCAAGGTCTAATTCCCCTTCAAACATGAAAATATCTTCTTTCACATTCTTGACATTTCAAGAGCTACCTCAGCTGTAATCCTTCAAACAGAGCACTGATGGTGACAATAAGCCCACTGTTTGAGAAGAAAATCTTTCCCGTTTTGTTTTGTCCTAACTAATCACTCTAAATCCAGAAAAAGAAACACACAGCCCTGAGGTAATAGGAGCATTGTAAAAATTTCCTTGTTTCTGTAGGTGTTCTCCCAAGATATTTTCTCCAGAAAGTTTTTCAACATGACCCCCCCCCCAGATTGCATAACTAATGGCAAACACAGAATGCCCCAAAGCCTCTTTTACATAGAAAAGCAACTAGTTGAAGCTAGTCACCATCCTCTAAATTGTACATTCCAGCAATATAGAGTCATTTGAAAAGGCACAAGAAATTGAATCACAAGCATACACCACCAGCTTCATAGTGTGTGTCAATAGTCAGATATCAATGAATCAGAGATGAATGCTTAAGGCTGCTATGGAAAAGAATATAAATAAGACACACAAGGCAAGGGTCAATTTCATTCAAAGAATCAAAATATATAAGAATAGAAAAGGCCTCTGAGGGATCATTTAGTCCAGCTGTATTATACAGAAATACGAGTTCTACAACAGATTTTAAATCAAATGGATTTCTTACATAATACTTGTAAAATAAAACAGTTCCTACTAAAGTCTTCTCCAGAGAACCCTAGAAGGCATTAGCATGTTACAGGATTTGATAATCCATAGAGACTTATTTAACTTTGCTTAAATTATCCCAAATATATCTAGCTGCAACCAACCTTTTTTTGTAACAACTAGCAAAATATTACTGCAATGCACACCAAGAAATGCTAACCTAGTTGAATCTTCTCATTTTAAAAATGAGGGAAGAAAGACCCAGAAAATTTCTGAAATGCCTAAATCAACAAAACTACTTATTTGCAGAGCCAGGAATGCAACTAAGGCATCGTAGCAGCTTGTAAGTGTGGAGCATTCTTCTCTTCTGCCTTTATTCTCTCTAAATCCCTAGGGAAGTATGACATTTAACCACAAATTGGTTTCTTGGCACTCTCCTTCATTTCTTCTTTT
The DNA here is from genome assembly GCA_006408695.1 of Aepyceros melampus. NCBI lineage: Eukaryota > Metazoa > Chordata > Mammalia > Artiodactyla > Bovidae > Aepyceros > Aepyceros melampus. Next base: position 549,412 of record SJXQ01003989.1, read on the forward strand.
AGGAAAAATGTATTACCTATACCAGTGATTTGCAACCAGATGGGTGAAGAGAAACCAGGAAAAAGTGTTAACAGAATATATAGGGCAAGAGAAGCATTTCTAAAAGCATATTAAATGTTAAAGTATACTTTTTTATTTGGGGAAAAAAAGGATATTTTCTTTTCTTATATAAGGTTTTTTGTAGGAAATGACATTTAGTCTCATAAAGAACAAGTAGTAATCATCCAGTCTAGCCAAACCAGGAGTAGTTGAAGGGTGTGGCAGGCAGAGAGGATAGTAAATTTTAAGGACTAGAAGCAAGAGAGATCATGCCATAATTCAGTTCAGTCAGTTCAGTAGCTCAGTCGTGTCTGGGTAAATAGCTTAAAAAAAAAAAAAACACTAATTGAAAGACACATGCACCCCAATGTTCATAGATGCATTATTTATAATAGACAACATATAGAAACAACCCAAATGTCCATCAACAATAAATGGATAAAGAAGCTGTGGCATATACATATACAAAAGAATATTACTCAGCCATAAAAGAATGAAATTTTGCCATTTGCAACAATATGGGTGTACTTGGAGGGTGGTATGCTAAGTGAAATTAATCAGACAGAGAAGGACAAATACTATATGATATCACTTATATGTGGAATCTAAAAAATACAACAAACTAGTTGTATAATTCAAAAGAAACAGACTCACAGATACAAAGAACAAGCTAATGGTTACCAGTGGGGTGAGGTAAGAGAGGAGAGGCAAGCTAGGGTAGGGAATTAAAAAGTACAAATTACTATGTATAAGATAAGCTACAAAGATTTATTGTATAACACAGGGAATATAGCTAATATTTTATAATAACTATAAATGGAGCATAACCATTAAATTTGTGAATTACTATATTGTACAACATCAGAAAATGAAGATCATGGCATCTGGTCCCAACACTTCATGGCAAATAGATGGAGGATCAGTGGAAACAGTATCAGACTTTACTTTTTATGGCTCCAAAATCACTGCAGATGGTGATTGCAGCCATGAAATTAAAAGAGGCTTACTCCTTGGAAGGAAAGTTATGACCAATCTAGATAGTATATTCAAAAGCAGAGACATTACTTTGCCAACAAAGGTCCATCTAGTCAAGGCTATGGTTTTTCCTGTGGTCATGTATGAATGTGAGAGTTGGACTGTGAAGAAGGCTGAGCGCTGAAGAATTGATGCTTTTGAACCGTGGTGTTGGAGAAGACTCTTGAGAGTCCCTTGGACTGCAAGGAGATCCAACCAGTCCATTCTGAGGGAGATCAGCCCTGGGTGTTCTTTGGAAGGAATGATGCTAAAGCTGAAACTCCAGTACTTTGGCCACCTCATACGAAGGGTTGACTCATTGGAAAAGACTCTGATGCTGGGAGGGATTAGGGGCAGGAGAAAAGGGGACGACCGAGGATGAGATGGCTGGATGGCATCTCGGACTCGATGGATGTGAGTTTGAGTGAACTCCGGGAGTTGGTGATGGAAAGGGAGGCCTGGCATGCTGCAATTCATGGGGTTGCAAAGAGTCGGACACGACTGAGTGACTTCACTTTCACTTTCAGGAATGCACAAAGCCTAATTTACAAATATACTGTTCTCCTTTACACAGAGTGTCTTCTTTGTGCTCTCAAACCCTACCATATTTGGGGATACAAAATCCTAACCAAGTTTTAATTTTGTGTGTGTCTTTTAATCTTATTATGATTAATCCTAACATCTTATGGGGCTTCCCAGGTGGCTCTGGTAAAGAATCCACCTACCAATGCAGGAGATGTGGGTTTGATCCCACAGTGGGGAAGATCCCCTGGAGGAGGAAATTCTCCAGTATTATTGCCTGGAGAGTTCTATGGACGGAGGAGCCTGGCAGGCTATAGTTCATGGGGTTGCAAAGAGTGGGACATGACTGAACACACATACACATACCTTATTGGTTTGTTGTAAGAAACAATTAGAGGCATGTTTACGAACATACTGTGAAATGCATAAAAAACCACAACAGTGCCCAGCAGCACCACCATCGTTGCTATTACAGGGTTTTGGGGCTTTTTGGCAGGGAGGGGACAATACACATAGCAGTCTGACATAGTCAACTTTACGGGAGCTCTAAAACTTTATGCCAAATATACATAAATGCCAATCAGCCATTACATATTACAAGGATCCCTGGTATGCAGGGAACAGCTATTTAGTGAACAAACAGACCTGGAGTCTTTATTATTTGAAGTAAATTTTATAATTGAACACTAAATCATAGAGAGAAGCCACATTGTTTCAAGGCCACAGTCCAGAAAAAAATAACATTTAGTATTTCATTTTAATAGGCTTTCAAAGAGACAGCCAAGCATGTTCTTATAGCAAGCCTATGATATTGTTATCCCAAGGATTGAGACTTGATTTGCAATTCACATGATTTTCAATTCTTATTGTTATGTGCCCCCACCTCCACCTATAACTCTCAGAAACTGTTTCCTGATGCTGCTTTCTGGCTGCCTATGATCCCAAATTGTGTCCAATGATGTCTCAAACTTTCTCTATCCTTCTGAAATAAGAATAGTTTGAAGTAGGATAAAGAATAATGGAGTAGGAACCCAGAAATCTGAGTCTAGTCCCAATATTTTCACTGACCAGGTAAACTTTGACTGATTTCAATATTACAGGCTCAGTTTTCCCATCTGTAATATGCAAGAATAAGATTGGAATTGAATCACTAAAAAGACTTTTAAATCTAATATTTGTGCATGTATATGATTCTAGAGGAAGTTTGCTTTGTTTTATTCCAATATGACCCTTTTCTCTGTCATGTGTTAATATCTGATACTAGGTTGTTCATCAGATAAATCAATACTCATCAATATGCAGCAAACTACTGTGTTACTCTTGACAGTGAACAGAATGGGTTAACACAGTGAAAACACATGTCTCTTCAAAGAGGACTTTCCCTTGAAGAAAAGAAAAGATTTTGATGTATTTGTGGGAGAGAGACTTTTGGTAAGATGGCCTTACTTCTCATGAAGTAAATGCATATATGAATTGGAAGGGACAGTAATGATCTAAATCTAATATGTATGACATCACCTCAAAATATTTTGAGCATATAAAAACCAGTAGTCCCTATTGCTCTTAGATAATAGAAATCACTTAATTGTCCAGCTTGTATTATCATTATTGGTTATCATTATAATAGAAAACAATGACCTTCACCCCATTTCTTGACTCTCTGGCCCTAGGCTTCCATGAGAACAAGCAATTCCTATGGCCTGCTGTGCAGCCTGTCTGGGAAGATTTAGGGATTGGAACTACTGATTTCTACTTTTGTGTAGTTGAAGGAAGCTGTTAGTGAATATATCCTTTAAGTTGCCGCCAGTCACCTGGTCTTTTTTCTTTGTTAAAAAAAAAAAAGTGAAAGTGTTAGCTGTTCAGTTGTATCCAACTCTTTGTGCCCAATGGACTGTAGCCTACCAGGCTTCTCTGTCCATGGAATCCTTCAGGGAAGAATACCAGAGTGGCTTGCCATTCCCTTCTCCAGGGGATCTTCCCAACTGAGGGATCAAATCCAGGTATCCTGCATTGCAGGCAGATTCTTTTACCATCTGAGACACCAAGGAAGCTCTAATTTGTTAAGAAGTGAAGTTTTTTTTTTTCAAAGTAACTCAGCAAACAAAATGTACAGTCAAGGAATCCTAATTCCTCTTTCTAATCACTCCCTCTACAAACATTAAGATCCACACACTACCTTTTAAATATTCAGAAATACCCAATTCGGTGCCCTACTGTAGCCTACACCTAACATCTACCAGTTGAATTTCCCTTTTCCTCAGTACAGAACACTCAGCTCAGGAAATAATAAAATTAATAAATGGTTATTAGTTAATACTAAGATATCAAAGACTGATAAAGGCAAGATGTCAAAGAAATTTTCTTAAAGGTATTTATATTTTCAAAGATTAATGCAAACTGTACACTCAAAATATATGCATTTCACTGTATGTGAGTAGAAAGAGAGAATGAGAGAACTCAGAGAAGAGGAGTTCATGGGCACAGGGAATTAGATGACCTGACTAAAGTTTCAAATAAAAACAAGTAAAATTACTGAAATAAAATTAAATGTTAGTATTACTAAATAAGTGTCACAAGCTTACCAAAAATGACAGAATATTCAGGCCAAGAAATGAGTGAGGGTAGAAACCCAGAGCACTAAAGCTGGCTTTATTCTCAAGGGAATTTAATGAGATCATGTTTATTTGCAAAATCATGGGAATCTCAAATGAAACAAAATTCAAGTGCTAAAAATCCAATAAAAGAGCCCATATAAAACTGGGAAAACAAAGTTTACCGCATTGAAGGGTAAACTAGAATTAAACTCACCCCAGTACGTGAACCATGAACTTCCAAATGTTCAAGTTGCTTTTAGAAAAGGTAGAGGAACCAGAGATCAAATTGCCAACATCTGCCAGATCATGGAAAAAGAAAGAGAGTTCCAGAAAAACATCTATGTCTGCTTTATTGACTATGCCAAAGCCTTTGACTGTGTGGATCACAAGAAACTGTAAAAAATTCTGAAAGTGATGGGAATACCAGACCACCTGACCTGCCTTTTGAGAAACCTATATGCAGGTCAGGAAGCAACAGTTAGAACTGGACATGGAACAACAGACTGGTTCCAGATGGGAAAAGGAGTATGTCAAGGTTGTGAGAGGGTAACAGGCAGGAAGGCCAGGGGTCTCCTAATGGAGGAAACAGCCTGCAAGTGTCAGACATTTTCTCTCTCTTAAGCGGCAGGAGGAAACAAACTAGCGATATTTTTTCCTTCTCGATACAAATTTAAAAGGAGGTTTCTCTTAAAATTCTGTGTTGCCATAATGACATCTGATTTACCTGAAGTTAACCAATGCCTTTTTCTTATGGAAATGTTTGTCTTAAACTATGCTAATGTACTATGCATCCACCCCAAACTCTGTCTTCAAGTTGGTTCTGCCTTTTGGGCTCAGAACCTACTTGATAAAGCAGTATGTTATACGCCTATATTGTTCCTCTAATCTATGTAAATGAATCTTTTTGTATGGTGACCTGCCCTTCTTCAAGATTCAAGTTAATCATTTTATGGCCCAAGATAAACCATTTGGAGCCAAGGTTATCCCAAAATACATTTTACGGGTGAGGTGCCTGGTGCCATTCTAAGTTAACAGACTGCTGGTGACTATATAACATCCAGCTGAAGGCTAGCAGGCGGGTACTCTTTCTACCCCCTTCTGATGCCTATGTAGAAGCTTTCTCTATCTCCTTTATACTTTAATAAAACTTTGCTACACCAAAGCTCTGAGTGATCAAGCCTCGTCTCTGGCCCCGTTACGGGTGAGGTGCCTGGTGCCATTCTAAGTTAACAGACTGCTGGTGACTATATAACATCCAGCTGAAGGCTAGCAGGCGGGTACTCTTTCTACCCCCTTCTGATGCCTATGTCCGAAGCTTTCTCTATCTCCTTTATACTTTAATAAAACTTTATTACACAAAAGCTCTGAGCAATCAAGCCTCGTCTCTGGCCCCGGACTGAATGCTTCTCCTCCGGAGTCCAAGAATCCCGGCGTCGTAATTCAACAACAACCTTTCAGAAGCCACTGCCCCACAGTGAAGAGCACCCCCTGCTCGCTGCAACTAGAAAAAGCTGGAGCACAGCGATGAAGACCCAGTTCAGGCAAAAATAACTAAATAAATCTTTCAAACTCCTTTTTACATAATCTGTGTTTTCCTGACAGCATTTGGAAACTATAACCTGCAGACCAAATCAAATCTGTTGCCTGTTTTTGTAAATAAAGTTTTATCAGATCATAGCCACATGAATTCATTTACGTATTGTCTATGGGGGCTTTCTTGCTACAGTGCAGAGTAGTTACAACAAAGACTGTAACAGCCAACAAGGTCTAAAGTATTTACTCTCTGTCCTTATATAAGAAAGTTTACTAACTTCTGAGCCAAAGAATTAAAGTTAAAATGTAATTGTTTTCACATAAATGCTGGAGAGGGCATGGAGAAAAGGCAACCCTCTTGCACTGTCGGTGGGAATATAAATTGATATAGCTACTATGGAGAACAGCCACTATTTTCAAATGTAATTGAAAAGGACACAGGTACACCAGTGTTCATTGCAGCACTGTTTACAATAGCTAGGACATAGAAGTTACCTAAATGTCCATTGACAGATGAATGGGTAAAAAAGTTGTGGCATATATATATAATGGAATATTAGTCAGCTATAAAAGGGAATCCACTTAAGTCACTTCCAATGAGGTGGATGAACCTACAGGCTATTATACAGAGTGAAGTATATCAGAAAGAGAAAAACAAATATTATATATAATGCATATATGTGGAATCTACAAAGATGGTACTGATGAACCTATATGCAGGGCAGCAGAGGAGACACAGATGTAAAGAACAGGCCTTAAAAAAAAAAAAAAGAACAGGCCTGCGGACACAGCCGGGGAAGGAGGTGGTGGGACAAACTGAGAATAGCATTGAAACATATACATTACTATGTATAAAATAGCCAGTGGGAATTTGCTGTGTGACCCACAGAGCTCAAATCTGATGCTCTGTGACAGCCTGGAAGGGTGGGATGGGGTGGGAGGTTTAAGAAAGAGGGGACATATATGTACCTATGGCTGATCCATGTTGATGGATACAATATTGTAAAGTAACTATCCTCCAATTAAAAATAAAGAAATTTTAAAATAGAAAATAATTAAATTAAAATGTAATTATTTTCAGAACACACAAATTTGCATATATTTTCATAAAAATAACTAAAATAATATGAAATTTTTAAATTAAAATTTTCTTATATATTTAACTTTTAAAATATTACTCCAGAAGATTTAAATCATAAATACAAATAAAAAAAGCAAGCTATACCTATTAATATAACATTTTAAATCAAAATTGAAAGCTGATACATTTTGTTTTGGAAGATTTTATCAAATCTTTTTTTTTAAAGAAAACTTTCTACCATTTCACTGTGCAGTATCTATGAAAATGTTAATAGAACTGGTACTATGCTTCACATATGATCTAGATCTATATATATACAGATGAATAATAAAGTAAAAGTCGTGTCTGACTCTTTGACACCCCATGGACTATACAGACCATGGAATTCTCCAGGCCAGAATACTGGAGTGAGTAGCCTTTCCCTTCTCCAGGGGATCTTCCCAAACTAGGGATTGAACCCAGGTCTCCCTCATTGCAGGTGGATTCTTTACCAGCTGAGCTATGAGGGAAGCCCAGATGAGTAATATGACTTGTTTAGTTGGAAAACTTCCCTTTGCTGCCATGCGCAGCTGTTGTGCTTGCCGAGGTTATTTATGAGGACCTCTCATTTGGAATTGAAACTGGAAGAGAAGCAAGAAAATGTCATGGAATTCTCCAGGCCAGAATACTGGAGTGAGTAGCCTTTCCCTTCTCCAGGGGATCTTCCCAAACTAGGGATTGAACCCAGGTCTCCCTCATTGCAGGTGGTTCTTTACCAGCTGAGCTATGAGGGAAGCTCAGATGAGTAATATGACTTGTTTAGTTGGAAAACTTCCCTTTGCTGCCATGCGCAGCTGTTGTGCTTGCCGAGGTTATTTATGAGGACCTCTCATTTGGAATTGAAACTGGAAGAGAAGCAAGAAAATGGACACTTGAGCCCTACTGGTAAATAATGTTTTGTCATGCAAGGATTTATGACTACATTCATGCTATCAGAGAGAAAGGATCTGGCAAGTCAACCAATTTGGTGTTTCTCTTGCATAAGTTCTTCTAACTCTCATTCTTCCCCAGACTCTGAAGCAGTGCCTGTCTCTGATGTTGGCAGAGACACAAGTTGTAAACCTTACAGCAATCAACACAGTCAACTTTTATTTTGAGGACATAGGGCAAGAGATTTTAGAAGCATTCCCTGGGGACTGAATGGCGCTAGTCCTAGAGCAGATATTTATGATTATAAGCTGTCCTGTGCCAGCGCTGAATTTCAGAACCTGACAGTCAGAGGCACTTGTGTGTTCTTTATTTGATGTGTGTGTGTGATATAGGCATGCATGCATGCTAAGTCGCTTCAGTCGCATCTGACTCTTTGTGACCCTGTGGACTGTAGCCCACCAGGCTCCCCTGTCCATGGGATTCTCCAGTCAAGAATACTGGACTGGGTTGCCATGTCCTCCTCCAAAGGATCTTCCCCACCCAGGGATCGAACCTGCAACTCCTGCATTGCAGGTGGATTGTTTACCGCTGAGCCACTGGGGACACCTGGTATATATGTAGGGCCTCCTAAAACATAGGACCTAGGTCTAAGGATGGCTGTAGTTGTAAAGGGTCAGGTACTGAAGGACACTTCTAAATATTTATCTGTGTCTTTTTGGTTTCTGAGTTTGGAGAATAAGAATGCAACTAGTGAGGGATACCTAGCATTTACCGACAGACCAGCTGTGAGATATGAGGAAAAGAGGAGTCAAGGATGACATTTTTGACCCAAACAACTGGGAAAGGGGAACTGTTGTTAATGAAAGGGGGAGGACTCCCAGGACTCTATCCTTTTCCTGCTGGTTGAACCCCTTGTGAACCAGCCTCAAGCACACAGACAGGGGAAGGAACCTGGGTGCCTGCGTGATGACAGGGAGCACGGCCGCCAGATGACCTGGAGTGTGACCACGACTGTCTTAGTTAGTCCAGGCTGCTACAGCAGAAGACCATAGACTGGGTGGCTAGTCAACAAGAGAGATTTATTTCTCCCAGTTCTGTAGGCTGGGGAATCCAAAACAAGGGGCTGGCAGATTCAGTGCCTGATGAGGACACGTGCTTTCTGGGTCCTGTCTTCTGGGTCCTCATACGGTGAAGGGAGCCAGGGAGCGCTCCAGGGCCTCTTACAAAGGCACTAATCCCTTTGGTGATGGGGTAGCCTCTTGAGCTAACCACCTGTCAAAGCCTCCACTTGCAAATAACTATCATATTCCAGATCAGGCTTCACCATATGACTTTTGGGAGGACATATTCAATCCATTACAATTATATAAGAGAAAAAGGAACTGCCATCTTGTTCAAGCAGCTGAGTGATTGTTCATTCTCCTTGTAACAACAGCCCAGGCTTACCTAGGTCCCCACACCCAACCCAATCCGGGAGCAGTAGAAAAGGAATAGCTGATGGATGTGACTCCCTGTGCTTGAGGGTGGCACAGGGACAGTGGCACATTTTCTGTGGTAGCCTTGAGCAGAGTCGGCGTGGCAATGTTGTTGGCAGACACGAAGAGGAGGACATGGCAGCAAGCCACATGGACGATGACACCAGATGGGAAGGGCCAGGTTAGGAAGCGAAAGTCAAAGTGTTAGTTGCTCATCTGTGACTGACTCTTTGCAACCCCATGGACTGTAGCCCACCAGGCTCTTCTGTCCATGGAATTCTCCAGGCAAGAATACTGGAGTGGGCAGCCATTCCCTTCTCCACAGGATCTTCCCAACCTAGGGATCGAACCTGAGTCTCCCTCATTGCAGGCAGATTCTTTACCATCTGAGCCACCAGAGAAGACTAGTATTCCTCACCTGGCTCCATTTCACCTGTGTGTGTGATTCAAAAGACTTCTAGAACTTAGATGCAGGCCCTGAGGAATGTGTGGGGAGCACTCTAAATTATTTTTCCTGCTACTCCCATGGGCAACTTTGAGTTTGCATACTGGATCCCATCCCCACTCACCCACAAAGACTTTGTTCCTGCACATTTCTCTTCCTTCTCTTATAGCATTAAATTTCCCTTTAGTAAACCCCATTTGAGAAAAAAGGCAGAGCTTCTCTTGACCCCCAGGCCTCCCTTCAATTACTCTTCTATTTTTGTTTCCCACTTTCTCTAGATGGTTCTCTATAACTCCCCGAGTCCACTGCCTCACTTCCCATTCTCTCTCTCTCTCTTCTTTTCTTCCCCTGTTCTGTCTTCAACCCATCCCAAGCACACTTTTCTTCCTGCTATCCCAGTGAAACCAGTCATGGCAGGGTCACCAAACCCCCTTTACCAGGTGGTCACTTCTTTCTTGAAGCCTTTTCTTCACTTGGCTTCTGAGACACCAAACTCTCCTGGTTTTCTTCCTGTCTCACTGGCTGTACTTGCAGTCTCATTTGCTTATTACCCCTCTCTGCCTTCTCCATCCCATCCTCAGTTTCCAACCTCATTATATTTGGAGCTCCAGGCTTATCTTTGGAATTCTTCCTTCACTTTTCCCAGATGATTTCATGGCTTTTGAAAGTATCTACGTGTCCATGATTTTCAAATTATACTCGCAGCCCTCACTAATACTCTGCACCCCAGATTTGTATCTCTAACTGCCTATTCATCTTACAATCATCTCAAAATTATCATGGCCAATAATGGAAGCTTTGCAGTTCCCTTCCAAATTAGCACCTCCGCTACTCTTTCCATCTCAGTAAATGTCATGATTTTCACATAGTTGCTCAAGCCCCAAACAGGACACACACCCTTCATTCCTCTCTATTGCTCACACCAGTATCCAATCTCTTGGCTGGCCATTTAAGTTCTAGTCTCGAAACTTATCCCATCTTTATATCTTGAATTTGGTAACAGATAGTTTCCTAAGCACCACAACAAAGGCATGGGCAACAAAAGAAAAAATAGATAAATTGGACTGCACCAAAATTAAAAACTTTTATGCATCAAAAGACATTATCGTATTACTCAGTCATAAAAAAGAAATCATGCCATTTGCAGCAACATGGATGGACCTAGAGATTATCATACTAAGTGGAGTAAGTCAGACAAAGACAGATATCATATGATATTACTTATATATGGAATCTTTAGAAATTATATAAGTGAACTGATTTACAAAGCAGAAATAGACTCACAGACATAGAAACAAATTATGGTTTCCAAAGGAGATAGTAAGAGCTGGGGAGATAAATTAAAAATTTGAGATTAAAATAGACATACTATTATATATAAAATAGAGACTTCCCTGGTGGTCCAGCGGCTAAGACTGCAAGCTGCCAATGCAGGGGGCTTGCATTTGATCCCTGATTGGGCAACTAGAGTCTCCATGCCACAACTAAAAAGATTCCATATGCCACAACTAAAGAACCCACATGATGCAACAAAGACTGAGGATCTCCCATGCTGCGAGGAGGACTCAGAAGAGACAAATGAAAACACATTAAAACAAAATGAAATAGATAGACAACAATGACCTACTGTATACCTGGTGACTATACTCAATATCTTGTAATAAATTATAATGGAAAAGAGTCTGAAAAATAATATGTATGTATACATATAATGGCAACCCACTCCACTGCTCTTGCCTGGAAAATCCCGTGGGCAGAGGAGCCTGGTGGGCTGCAGTCCATGGGGTCGCTAGGAGTCAGACACGACTTCACTTTCACTTTCACTTTTCACTTTCATGCATTGGAGAAGGAAATGGCAACCCACTCCAGTGTTCTTGCCTGGAGAATCCCAGGGACGGGGGAGCCTGGTGGGCTGCCGTCTCTGGGGTCGCACAGAGTCGGACACGACTGAAGCGACGCAGCAGCAGCAGCAGCAGCATACATGTATATTACAGATATATAGCTAATAGAGGAGCTACAGAACCTTTCAGTGAAAGTGAGAGAGGAGAGTGAAAAAAACTGGCTAAAACTCAACATTCAAAAAACGAAGATCATGGCATCTGGTCCCATCACTTTATGGCAAATAGATGAGGAAACAATGGAAACAGTGACAGACTTTATTTTCTTGGGCTCCAACATCACTGCAGATGGTGACTGCAGCCATGAAATTAAAAGATGCTTGCTCCTTGGAAGAAAAGCTATGACCAACCTAGACAGCATATTAAAAAGCAGAGACATTACTTTGATGACAAAAGCCTATATAGTCAAAGCTATGGTTTTTTTTCAACAGTCATGTATGGATGTGAGAGCTGGACAGTAAAGAAAGCTGAGCTCCAAAGAACTGATGCTTTTGAACTGTGATGTTGGAAAAGACTCTTGAGAGTTCCTGGGACTGCTAAGAGATCAAACCAGTCAATCCTAAAGGAAATCAATCCTGAATATTCATTGGAAGAACTGATGCTGAAGTTGAAGCTCCTATACTTTGGCCACCTGATGTGAAGAACTGACTCATTAGACAAGATCCTGATGCTGGGAAAGATTGAAGGCAGGAGGAGAAAGGGGTGACAGAGGATGAGATGGTGGGATGGCATCACCAACTCAATGGACATGAATTTTAAACAAGCTCCAGGAGTTGGTGATGGACAGGGAAGCCTGGCATGCTACAGTCCATGGGGTCAAAAAGAGTCAGACATGATTGAGCAACTAAACTGAACTGATACACTAGAAACTAACACAATATTGTGAAACAACTATACTTCAGTTTTAAACTTTTTTTTTTTTAATAAAAAGACATTATCCAGAGAGTGAAAAGACACCACAGAATGGTGGTGTCTTTAAATTTGCAAATTATATATCTGATAAGGGATTAATATCCAGAACATACAAAGAACTCCTACAACTCAACGCAAAAAACAAACAATCCAATTAAACAGTGGGCAAAAGATTTCAACAGACACTCCTCCAAAGAAGATGTACAAATGACCAACAACACGTAAAAAGACACCCATCATTAATCATGAGAAAAATACAAATCAAAACCACAATGAGACAATCTCTTCAGACCTCCTAGAATGACTATTATAAAGAAAAATAATACAAAATAAGTGTTGGCAAGGATGTGGAGAAATTTGAACCCTTATTCATTGTTAGTAGTACTGTACGTTACAACCACTGAGAAAAACAGTTTGGAGGTTCCTCAAAAAGTTAAACATGGAATTACCAAACGATCCAGCAATTCCACTCCTTGGTATATACCCCCAAATAATTGAAAATGAGGACTCAAATAGATACTTGACCATCAATGTTCATAGCAGCATTATTCAGTAGCCAAAATGTGGTCAAAACCCAAATGTCCAACAATAGATGAAAGGATAAACACAATATGATATATACATACAATGGAATATTATGCAGCCATAAAAAGGAATGAGATTCTACAACACGGATGAACCTTGAAAATAAGCTAAATACAAAGGGACAAATCTGTCTGATTTCATTTATATGAGATATCTTGAATAGGCAAGTTCATGAAGACAAGGAGTAGAATAAAGGTTACCAGAGGCTTGAGGGAGGGAGGAGCTTAATGGGTACACAGTTTCTGCTTGGGATGATGAAAGTGTTCTGGATATAAATATATAGGTGGGTGGCTATAGACAGTCATGAGAGTTGCAGAACTGTGGATGTATTTAATGCCACTGAGTTACAGATCTAAAGCTGGTTGAACTGGCAGATTATATGTATTTGACCATAATGTGCTTGTGCCCACGCTCAGTCGGTCTGACTCTTTGCCATGTACTCTAGCCCTCTTGGCTCCTCTGTCACCCTCTAGGTTCCTCTGTTCTGGATTTCCTAGGCAAGAATACTGGAGTAGGTTGCCATCTCCCTTCTCCAGGAGTTCTTCTCAACTCAGAGATGGAACCCTCATATCTTGCATTTCCTGCACTGGCAGGCAGATTCTTTGTCACTGTGCCACCTGGGAAGCCCCTTTTACCACAATAAAAAAAGAAAACAAACAAAATGTATTCCAAATCTGACCACCTTTCACCATCTCTTCCTTTCCTCCCAGTCATCATCATCTCTGGCCATCTAACTGGTCTCCCTGCTGCCATTCTCATCTCAGGTTAGCCAGAAGGATCTTTTAAAATGTACATCAGATCCCACACTCTGCAGCTCAAGACCTTCCAGTGACTTCCCACAACCCTTGGACAATATCCGGGCTCCTTACCATGGCTCATAAACCCTAGAGGATTTGGCTGCTGGCTGCCTCCCTAACCTCTTACCAGTCTCCCTTTCACTCCTCTAGGCAAGCCACACTGGTCTTGTTGTTATTCATACATGCCCAGTGTTCCTAGCCTCAGGACCTTTGCACTTACTGTCCCCTCCACCTGGAATTCTTTCCCTAGATCTTCAGGTGGTTGATGCTTTCACTTCATTTATATGTTTGGTCTGGTGTCACCTCCTTTGGAAAGCCTTCCTGACCATTCTATCTAAAATAGAGCCTCTCCCATCGTTCCCTGTCCATTTCCCCTGCTTTGTTTATTTATTTAATTTTTTGACTTTGTTGGGGCTTCCCTGGTGGCTCAGATGGTAAAGAGTCTGCCTTCAATGAAGAAGACTCAGGTTCAATTCCTGGGTCAGAAATATCCCCTGGAGAAGGCTATGGGTCTTTGTCACTGAGAGTGGGCTTTCCCTACTTGTGGTGAGTGGGGGCTACTCTCTTATTGCAGTGTACAGGCCCTAGAGTACACAGACTTCCGTAGTTGTGGCACGTGGGCCTAGCTGCCCTGAGGCACATGGAATCTTCCCTGACCAGGAATCCATCTCATGTTCCCTGCATTAGCAGGTGAATTCCTATCCTCTGTACCACCAGGGAAGTCCTCTCCACTTTATTTTTTATCTGAGCACTTAGTGTCACTTGAAATTACATTATATACTTGCTGACTTGTATGTTGTGTCTCTCATCTCTGGAATGCAAGCTTTATGAGAGCAGGGACATGGTCATACTCACTGATGTGCTTCCAAAGCCTAGCACTGATACTAGATGTGCCATGCATGTTTATTTGATAAATAAAGTTATGACAAACCTAGACAGCATATTAAAAAGCAGAGACATTACTTTGCCAACAAAGTTCCATCTAGTCAAGGCTATGGTTTTTCCGGTGGTTATGTATGGATGTGAGAGTTGGACTGTGAAGAAAGCTGAGCGCCAAAGAATTGATGCTTTTGAACTGTGGTGTTGGAGAAGACTCTTGAGAGTCCCTTGGACTGCAAGGAGATCCAACCAGTCCATCCTAAAGGATATCAGTCCTGGGTGTTCCTTGGAAAGAATGATGTTGAAGCTGAAACTCCAATACTTTGGGCACCTGATGCAAAGAGCTGACTCATTGGAAAAACCCTGATGCTGGGAAAGATTGAGGGCAGGAGGAGAAGGGGATGACGGAAGATGAAATGGTTGGATGGCATCATCGACTCAATGGACATGGGTTTGGGTGGACTCCGGGAGTTGGTGATGAACAGGGAGGTGCCGGGAGCTAGCGTGAGGAATCCCGCCAGTGGCAAACGTCATGAGGAAGGAGGCCTGACAATATGCAAAGGTGGGATCAAGCCTCAGGGGTCCTCCTGGAGATTCTCAAGCATCTACCCCCCAAACCAGAGTCTGCCTACCTTACTGCATTATACTTTCACCTACACTGCTGACATTACGGGGGTGCTATCCCCCACCACCCCTTTCTGAAAAGGAGTTAACTTAGGACTCCAGTTAATAAATCTCCTGGGGGTGACAAGAGTGTTTCAATCCAAAAACTCCTCTGATGGCTCTCTAGTCTATCTGACAGGTTTGTCTGGCCACATGTGATTGTTCACAGCCTCTCAACTGTGAGAGGCACGAGATGCTTTAAACTTCCTAAAAACAGATTCTTTTGAAAAGTTAGAAAATTATTAGTATAGTATTAGCGAGTTAGTTAGAAATTATACCAGTGGAGTGTTTCATTGTTGAGCCAATATTTGCTGCTAAGCCTCCATATCCCTTGCCCCTTATACACATGAATATAACTAGATATAGGAGAAATAAGTATTAGCCTTGATATTAATCACGTTAGACCTTAGGCTAAATTCTTTGATTATAGCCCACTGCACCTTTACCCTGTAGGAATGCAACTTTATCTGGTGCCTTCGGAGGGTGGTGCCGACTTAAGAAAAATCACCTTTGGAGAAAATAAGTTTTCTGGTTGACTAATCATCATCAGAAAGGATTATAAAATGTTAGCAGGCCTCTTGGCCAGAAGATGAGGTAAATCACCTGAGAACTTTGTATATGGGAAGGAATGCAGAAAGAAAGCGTGGTTTCAATAAGGGTCAGGACTACTGACCCCGCGTGACTTTGTATTTTCCATTTATCTCTATGTATAACAAAAAGTATAAAAGCGGATCTGGAAAATAAAAAAACGGACCAGTTCCTGGAAAGACCGGTTTCCCCTGTGTGGTCTTTTCGCGTTCTCTTCTTTTCTGGCTGAATTCCCATCTGGAGCACAGAGGCTCGCCAAGTCTACTAACTTTGCCTGGGCTTCTAAGATCTGAATGGGGGGATACTTTGTGTCTCCACTTCTTCGGGAGACCGGGAAGACGCCTGTGGCCTACGTAGGTGGTGCAAACCCCTTGTCTTGGGGTTTTATTGATTCTCCACGTAAACAAAGTTATTCAGCCTCTTTTCTCCACTTATTTTCCTACTACACTATTTCTTCCTAATCTCCCTCTATATCTTTAATTAATTAAACAATTAATCTTTAGACACCGACGCCATCCCCGCTTCGAACTACCCTGGATCCACCAGGGCTGGACCCCGGCAGGGAGGCCTGGTGTGCTGCGGTTCATGGGATTGCAAAGAGTTGGACATGACTGAGTGACTGAACTGAACTGAATATATAAATTAAATTCGGTTACATGTCAATTATGTCTCAATAAATCTTTAAAATTAGCTTTTTAAAAAAGAAATTAAAATTCAGTTTTTAGAAAAGTTTTATTTCTGAGTTTGTGGATCAGGAATTTACACCTGATAACAGAAGCCAGTTTCAACTTTTACAACTCCCCTCTTCCACCCTGGACTTACACCACCTCCTTAGCATGAAGATTTTCAGGAGACTGAATAGGAGGCAAGCAGTGACATTCTAGGAGAGCTGACCTCATTGAAGCTAAGTGTCCCCTCTCGCGTACTTCCATAATACCCTAAGCACAGCACAATTCAGACATCCATTATTCTGTTTGTGGTTAATCTCCCCACCTTTTCTTCTGTTAGTGTGAACAATCCTGCTAGAAATATTCTCTTTTCTTACTGCTCCCACAGGGACAAATCCAAAGACACAAGGAGGGAGACTCGATAAAGGAAAGAAGGGATAAGGTTTGACCAGCTAGACATTCAGCAAACACAGGTGTGTGTTTAGATTAGTTCAGGAAGCATCAGTCACTGCCCTCGCTTCCCAGGTGACTCAGCTGGTAAAGAATCCACCTGCAACGGGGGACACCTGGGTTCAATCCCTGGGTTGGGAAGATCCCTGGAGAAGGGCATGGCAACCCACTCCAGTATTCCTGCCTGGAGAATCCCCATGGACCGAGGTGCCTGGAAGGTTACAGTCCACGGGGTTGCAAAGAGGTGCCTGGAGGGTTACAGTCCACGGGGTTGCCAAGAGTCAGACACGACTGAGTGTCTAAGCACAACAACAGATGATGACACTGTTGAGTGAGGTCTCCCTCCTTTCCTCTGGGCTTTGGTGAAACCACTCTCGTCTCTGAACTCTCTTGCTCATGGCTCCTTTGCAGACATCTCCTCCTGACCACAGCTCTGTTGGATGAACTTCCTCTTGACTCAGGAAGGAGCACTGCTATCTTCTCTCTCTAGGCTTCCAAGGTAATGCCATCCAATCTCCAGGCATTCAATACCACATATATGTGGATCATTTTCCCCCAAGCTGTGGTCATCCCAGGTCTCCCCTCTAGAGATGTATAGACTAGAGCCACTGCCTACACAATGTCCCCCTCTGAATGTCTCATTAACATTTGGAATTTACTATGTCAAAAACATAACATTCACCATTCAGAAAACAAAGTCATGGCATCTGGTCCCATCACTTCATGGCAAATAGATGGGGAAACAGTGTCAAACTTTATTTTTTGGGGCTCCAAAATCACTGCAGATGGTGATTGCAGCCATGAAATTAAAAGATGCTTACTCCTTGGAAGGAAAGATAGGACCAACCTAGATAACATATTCAAAAGCAGAGATATTACTTTGTCAACAAAAGTCTGTCTAATCAAGGCTATGGTTTTTCCAGTGGTCATGTATGGATGTGAGAGTTGGACTGTGAAGAAAGCTGAGCACCAAAGAATTGATGCTTTTGAACTGTGGTGCTGGAGAAGACTCTTGAGAGCCCCGTGGACTGCAAGGAGATCCAACCAGTCCATCCTAAAGAAGATCAGTCCTGGGTGTTCTTTGGAAGGACGGATGCTAAAGCTGAAACTCCAGTACTTTGGCCACCTCATGTGAAGAGTTGACTTATTGGAAAAGACTCTGATGCTGGGAGGGATTGAGGGCAGGAGGAGAAGGGGACGATGGAGGATGAGATGGCTGGATGGCATCACCGACTCGATGGACATGAGTTTTAGTGAATTCCCGGAGTTGGTGACGGACAGGGAGGCCTGGCCTGCTGCAGTTCATGGGGTCGCAAAGAGTTAGACACGACTGAGCGACTGAACTGAACTGAACTGAATGTCAAAAATAAAACTCCTGGGAATTCCGTGGCAGTCCAGTGGTTAGGACTTCTAGCTCCCACAGCCAGGTGCCCAGGTTTGATCTGTGATTGGGGAACTAAGATCCCACAAGAGGCAAATTGTGGCCAAAGAAATATAATAATAGGGGACTCAAACCGGGACTCTGTAATCACCTAGAGGGATGGGATGGGGAGGGAGGTGGGAGGTAGTTTCAAGAGGGAGGGGACATAGATATACCTATGGCTGATTCATGTTAATGTTTGGCAGAGACCAACACAATACTGTAAAGCAATTATCCTTCAATTAAAAATAAATAACTTTAATTATTTATATATAAAACTCTTGGCTTTGTCTCTGAAACTGTTCTTCTGGTCTTTCCTTTTGCTGGAAATGATTCTATCATCCACACACAGCTGGTCACATAGACTATAATCTCTCCCTTTCTTTCACCACCTCCTAAATCCGGTCCATCTCTAAGTCCTGTTGACTCTACCTTCAAAATGTATCTTGACTCTTTTCACTTATCTCCACTTCAAACCTGTCATCACCACCTCTTACCTGGATGACTGCCATAGCCTCCTCAGTGACCTCTGTGCATTTACGTTGGCCCCCACAGTCTAGTCTCCGCACAGAAGCCAGGCAAATCTTCAAAAAGGAGAATTCTGTCACTTTTCTGCTTAAAAACTGCCTATGAGTTCTTTCATATGCTGCGTTTTGAGAAAAAAATCATATCCATATCAAGGTCTACAGGCTTTACACATCTGGCCCCTGCTGACTCCTGCTGACCTCTCTACTTGCCTTCTGTCCTACTAAGTTCCAGCTATACTGGCCTCTCCTCCATTTCTTGGAAATGCCAAGCAATATGCTACCTCAAGATCATAACCTTTCCCTCTGACCAGAACATTCTTGGCCAAGTCATATGTCTAAGTCCTCAAACTTCAGACCTTGGCATCTCTTCAGAAAAAATTTCCCTGACCTCTTCTCTACCCATGCGACTCCTCCTTCCTTTCCCCCTCAATTTTGTTCTTTATCCCTGCAGCGTTTCTGGTTTTTTTTTGTTGTTTTTTTTCATTCACAGTCCTTGCCATTTAGCTGTTTTGGCTCTAGACTGTTGGCTTCACAAGTGTAGGGATCATCAGTTTTATATACCAGTATATCTCCAGTGCCTAAGCCAGAGCCTGGCATATAGTAAATACTTAAATATTTGTTGAGTGACTTGATTATCCTTGCACTGGCTGAAAAGGATACAGGACCCAGGTATAGTGTTTCTGTTCCAGATGCAATAGTCTGATGGATGGATAACAAGTAAATGGGTAGTTGCAAAATTTGTAAATAATACAGTGGAGATCAGAACTGGAGGCGATAGAAACACAGCGATGCCCAACCCCAGTGTGAAGTATGTGTGTGAGCAGTGAAGAATTCAGTGGCGATTAATACATTCACAATGTTATGCTTTGTGATGCACAATATCTCTATCTGAAAATGTTCGGTGAGCTCCATTTGGTGGTGTTTCAGGGGCCCTCTGGAACCATAGTCCCTTATGTCTTGGTACAGAAAAGAATTCAGCAAGGACAAAGTGATAGATAAAAAGTGATTTATTAGAATAGGAAACTTGCAAGGCTTACAAGTGGGTAGCCTTACCAATGCTGCGCCCTGAGAACTTACTGGGCTACAGTTTTATAATCAAAGGAAAAATGGGGAGGGGAGAGCTTTTCTGTTTTTCTTGAGTACACGTCATGTTTTCATCATCAGCTCCTCCTCCAGGTTGAACATGGAAGTTTTCTTGTCCCTACATGGTCAAGCTAGGTCCACAAACTTGCTTTGTTTTGTTTTTACGTGTGCAAAGAGCATGTCTTAGAGATCATTAACTTACTGAGCTCACTGGGAAGTAGGTGGGTCTAATGCCGCCATTGTCTTATTGCTTAGAGCAGGTCTTATATGCTTCTGCTGCATGGTTCTCTTTTTAAGCAAATCTGCTCTCTCGAGTAATCATTAATTTACAGGGGTTGCCCATAGTTTTTCTACTTAATATCCCCTAGTGGGATTAACTATTTAATCACCTGCTCTGTCCCTGTCATATCTAGTTCCAAAGCATTTCCCTCATTCCAAAGGAAAACCACTTACCCATAAAGCAGCTTCCCCTCTTCCCCTCCAGCTGCAATTTTTGATCCCCACAATGACCTGATTCTACAACTGAGAAAAGTAAGGCTCTGAGCAATTCAGCCATGGTGAGTTTAGAAGGTTAGGGTTATAGAGCCAGTAGACATGGAGCACTGATTTTGTACCTTAGTTTTCTGACTCCAGAGTTTCAATCGTTGGTTAATACACATATTTGGGACTTCCCTCATAGTACAATGCCTAAGAATTCACCTGCCAATGCAGGGAACATGGGTTCGATCCCTGGACAAGAAGATTCCATATGCTGAGGAGCAACTAAAAGTCCCTACACCACAACTATTGAGCCATACTTTAGAGTTTACCGGTTGCAACTACTGAAACCATATGCCGAAACTACTGACGCCCGGGTGCCCTAGAGCCAGTGCTATGGAAGAAGAAAGGCCACCGTAATGGGAAGAACTCGACAGTAGGCTCCACCAGTGCAACTAGACAAAGCCTGCGCAGAGGAACCAAGACCCAGCACAACCAAAAATAAATACACAGTTTAAAAAAATACACAACTTTCGGCAAAATCACAAGTAGGGGGCTGGATTTGGGTATCAAAGAGAGAAAATTTGGTGGAGGTGGGATTTATAAGCTATAAATGTGCCCTCGGTTGTTTAAAACTAAAAAACAAACCCACATGTTGAGGTAAAACTCAATTAGTATGGCTCAGGTGGTTGGCAGAGTCAAAAGTAATAGCCCCAGAGCAGCTATGAAGCAGAGACTTGGAAAGGTCAGCACTGCAGGAAGCTTTGCCAGTCTCAAGAACAAAAACTTTGTAGTTCCTTGGACAGCCCCTAGACGTAGACGCACCAGGCTGGGAACTGGAAGTGGGGACTGGAAAGAGGCAGAGTAGCTGGAAGAATGGGGCTTGCTTTCCGGTGGCCAGATCTAACCAGGAAATGCCAGGTGGTTGTTCGAGAGATATAAACTGAGGGTGCAACTGGATAAGACACAGTAGAGAGCAGGCTTCAGGCCAACTGCATCCCACTTGGAGGGGTCCTCGAGGGTACAAGAACTCTCAGCAGGGGCGAGCCTCGCTTTAGTATCTGTCTTCTCCTTTCTGCGAGGCCAGCACCCCTCTTTCACAAAATAGGGGTGCTTTCTCTGGGGCTTCTCTTTCTCTCTGGAGGTCAGAGACCCTAGGCTAGGTCCCTCTTTTTTAGGAGCCTCAGACAGAGAGCATTCGTCTAAGTTGCTTCTCGGGCTTCCGCTACTTTTTCGAGTTAGAGGGCTGTGCAGGGCCCTCTGGCTCTGAGGTTGGAGTGTTTTCTCACAAGCGCCGCCCCCGCCCGCTCCCCCACCCTCAATCTTCAGGCTCGCAGTGAAGACGGTGTTCTAGTTCAACAATGCACCGCACTCGGCACAACACGCTACCAAAGGGCAACTCCATGGAAACTGAAACATCACAACTCTGCCAAGCTATCGCGAGAGGCGCGGTTGCGCCTGCGGCGGAGAGAGGAGGAGCGAGGGCGGGAGCCGAGAGAGAAGTGGGAGGAGCCTAGGCGCTTCCTAGGTCCCGGGCGGGAGACTGTCCCTCCCAGCGGCGCCCCCGCGTGACTGCGCTTTACATAATCGAGGCCGCGCGCGTCATAAGTGGCGTACTCCAGTCCAGACCGAATCAGAGTCCTAAGAAGCTCTGTGTTCCGTCCCTTTCTCCTTGATAGACGTCGAAATGAACCAGTGAACGGGCATCTAGCGCTGCCGCCCCGCCCTGGTCCGCTCGCACCCGAGGGCCCGCCTGCCTGCCGCAGCCCGCAGCCTGCCGCCGCCAGGTTGTGCCTCAGACTGTCAGATAAAGCGGCGGGCCGGGCCGGCGGGGCGGTGAGCACGGCCCGGGCCGGACATGGCGGCGCTCTACGCCTGCACCAAGTGCCACCAGCGCTTCCCCTTCGAGGCGCTGTCTCAGGGGCAGCAGCTGTGCAAGGTGCGCGGGCTGGGGCGGCGGCCGGGAACTGGGGCGCTCGAGGCGCGGCCCAGATCTCCCGGTTCTGCGGGGACGCCCGGAGGGGTCCCCTGGCCAGGGCGTGGCAGGCCCGCCTAGCTGAGGAGCCGCACCCGCCCCGCCGGGAAACGGCGGGGCACGTGGGGGAGACCCAGGCCCCGTCCAGGTCCCTGCGGCCGGCGTGTCCGGGTGCTTAGCAACCGTGAGGGATTGTTCTCGGACCCCGTGAGGTCGGGGGAGGGAACACCTGGTCCCCGGCTCGCCCTGGACCAGCGGCGCCGGAGATTCTTCTTGGGCTGGCTTCTCCCAACCCCCGCCGGGATCTGATGGGCTTCAGACTTAGGACCTCCTACCCTACCTGGGACTAAACTCCAGAGTCGGGTGCTGCCTGGGAGGATTGCCTCGAACTCGGGCGCCTCATGGGCACTTTTCAGTCAGTTTCAGAGTCATAGGTAGACAGGCTTCATAATAAAGCCCCGCAATCAAGCGCATAAAGCAAAAGGATGATTTTTTTTCAGCGTCTAGTTAGTGACCTTCGGTCCTCCCCATAACCAGCTGCTGTTCAGTTTTTACCCTTGAAGGTCCAAGTTCTCTTTTTCGTTTAAGTTGCTTCATCTTTCTTTGCCTATGTAAATGAATAGAGATACTGTGTTGCTGCTGCTGCTAAGGCACTTCAGTCGTGTCCGACTCTCTGCGACCCCATAGACGGCAGCCCACCAGGCTCTGCTGTCCCTGGGATTCTCCAGGCAAGAACACTGGAGTGGGTTGCCATTTCCTTCTCCAATGAGGTGACAGTTAAAAGTCACTAAGCCGACTGTAGAGTGATGTCGAGATATCTCCAGATTAATCCAGAGATTGTGTCTCTATTATGGATAACTCATAATTGTGTTGAGGCAATCGTTATTGCCTCAAATGGCCATAAATTTGAGACTTTCTGTGAACTAGGTATGAGAGATCTCAAAACAAATAGTTGAGTGTTTGGCCTTAAATACATATTTGTGTGTACGTGTGTATTTGCTTTTAAGCGAATTTTATGTATGTAAGCAATAATTTTTATCCAGTACTTTGATTTCACAAATGAACCTGCTGAAAAATCACACAGTGGCAGAGGCAGAACCTGACTAGAATTCAGGGCTTTTTATTCCTCATGTCTGAGGCTTATTCATACCTTTGTTTTACAATTTATAACTAGTTCCATATAAATTCTTACTTAACTCCCACATCAATGCAGGGTGGTGATGCCAGTATTACAGACGAAGAAAATTAGTCCCAGAAAGTTAAAGTGACTCAGTCAAGCACAGTGCTTGTGCTTGGAATAGTACTCCCGTCTTCTGCCTCCTCCTGAAGACTGTTTCCATTTCTGGCTCCTGTTAAAGCTGTATCCTCATTTCATTTCAGGAATGTCGGATTGCACACCCTGTTGTGAAGTGTACCTACTGTAGGACTGAATACCAGCAGGAGAGGTAATCAGTTGCATCAGACACGGGTGCTGCCATTTCTGGTTATGACGCAATGGATGCAAAATACACATTGTTCTCTAGTTATTCATTAATTGCTTACAAATTACTTATTTTTCACATCCTTGATAATTTCATATTGTGGTTTGGATATTTTTGACACTAAGAAAGCAATCCCACAACAGAAAACATGAGTCTTGTGTTCTAGTACATTTATACATAGAGTTTGAAGAAATTATAAGCTCAGAGAAGATACTTTTGGAAATGTGACAGTCCTGATAAAGGGTTTGTTAGCCCTAGTCACATTTGAAAAAACTCACTTGCCTTTACACTTACTTCGTGTGAATCTCATTTTGAGAAGTGTGAAAAATACCTGGGTGTGAATGGAGCACACATCTATGGGGGACTTTTTAATGGCAGCAGAGTGGTTTAGTGGTATAGCAAGTTCAACTTTTTTGTGGAACTGTATGAGGTCTTATTTGCTAGCTCATACACAGACCTAGAAGCCTGATTTTAGTCAATGTCATTTCAGTTTTGGGACTATTTCCCCTGACATTTTGTTATGTGTATTTTCAAACAAAAACAAACCAGAAAAACACTAGACTGTAAACACTCATCTACCCACTACTTAAATTCTACAATTTACGTTTAGTTTACTATATTTGCATCTGTCCATCTCTTTGTCCATCAGTATATTGATCCATCTTATTTGTGAGGAGGAGAAGGGGACGACCGAGGATGAGATGGCTGGATGGCATCACGGACTCAGTGGGCGTGAGTCTGAGTGAACTCCGGAGTTGGTGATGGACAGGGAGGCCTGGCGTGCTGCGATTCATGGGGTCGCAAAGAGTCGGACACAGCTGAGCAACTGAACTGAACTGAACTTAAAGTTGTGAACATTAGTGTACTTGACCCTAAACACTTCAGCATGACATCATTAACTAGAGTTCAATATTTGTTTATGGTTTTAACATTTTTTTTTAGAGGTAAAATCTGCACACAGTGAAATGCTCACATCTTATTTGCATCGTTTGATGAGTTTTAAAAACAGTATACCCCAGACCCCATCAAAATATAAAACATTACTGTCACCCCAGAGATTATAACTCCAACCTAGTCAGTCCCCATCCTCCTTGCTTTTTTCCAAGCAACTACTGTTCTGATTGTCCTTTCTACCATAGATTAGTTTTACCTGTTCAAGAATTTCATATAAATGGAAACATATAGAATATGCTCTGAAGCTTTATATTTTAGCTCTTACATTAGGCCTGTGATTCCCTTTTGAATTAGTTTTTGTGTGTAGGTTGAGATACGAAGTTTAACCCTTAATTCATACCATATATAAAAATTAATTCAAGATGGATTATAGTAATAGGGTTTTTTTTTGCATTTTTTTCTGAGAGGTCAAGAATATTTATGCATATTGATATATATGTCCTACTCCTTGAGTAATAAATCTAAGATAAACCCAAATGTTCAACATCATAGCATCACTGATGCTAATCCTCTTTCTAGAGGTCTTTTTCAATGTACTACACTTCCTGAACTGCCTTTTTTTTTTTAATCCACTGGACCATCAGGGAAGTCCCTGAACTGCCTTTTTTAAATGGCAGAAAATTGCCCTGGGAAATATTTTGTTTGAATATCTCATTTTAATTTAATTTTTTCTACTTTGAGGTATTTCTTCTGGCCTTTAACTTTGTAGTCACTTTGATAGGAATTGTAGGGGGAGAAAAATCAAAGTAGTGAATATACTGGATTTTTATGTGATTTTGTTTTTAGCCCTGAAATATTGTTTAAACTGTTCTTAAACATCAGGTATTTGTTGTACTTTCCTGTGTGAAGTGTTAGACTTTATCTGAAAATGATTTCTTTTCCCCAAGGCAGTTTATCAGTTTAGGCAAGTTGGAGATACTGTGGCCTGGATCTTCACTGAGCTACAAGGGAAGTCCCTCACAAGGGAAAGAGTGTGTTTATTTTTGTCAGTGCTTAGCTCCTAGAGTACTTGAAATATTGAAAAAATATTTAATGTTTACATCTATTTCCCCACATCTGGGATTTTCATATACTTTTGCTTACAGAGGAGAATGTAGACAGAGTAAGGTCAACATGAATAGAATTTCTGAGTTTCTATCCCAAACACAAATACTTCACTCCTCATCTCAAATTTCTCACCTGGTCATCTGACTTAAGGAGGATTAATTTCTTTTCTGAGTACATTTTTCATATGACATAATATTTCTTTTGATTGTCCTCTCCATATCTGATAATTTTACTTGGTGATACTTGGAAATTTCATAATCAGAAACAGCTCACTCTCCACTTGAACCAAAGCCTCGTTTTATTTGAGCTAAAACTACAAAAGAATTAAAAGAGTTCATGGCCAGATAACTCAACCTTCAGTTAATCTAATATCCAAACCGTTTTTTACCTTGGCACTTAGTAATGAAAAAATTCCTTGGAGTTAAGGAGGAATCTCTTTTGAGATGTTCTAAGTCAAATGACTTTTTTCCCTTACAAAGCCTTGTGTCTCTTTCTTCCTTAACAGCAAAACTAATACTATATGCAAGAAATGTGCTCAGAACGTGCAGTTGTATGGAACGGTAAGTAGGGTTTCTCCATACCTAACAGTGAGTAGTCTGGTCTCTTGGGACCTTACCTTCTGCGAACTGTTAATATAATTACAGTTTTTTAAATTAGAAGACCTAGTTATGTAAAAATGTTCTCAGAAAAATGTATCTAGTATTTTAGCTTTCAAAGTTAGCTAATACTTAGTATTAATGAGTTCTGTGTTTATAGTCACTATGACAGGTTTGTGATATAATTTTCCTTGAGAAGCTTCAGTAAGCAGTATGTAAGGAGAAGGGGAAAGATGAGTCCTATGGTGTGAGCTCTTTGTTTGGTAACAGTTGACTTTTCATTTTGAGGAATAATTTTTTTTTTCAGTGTTAGGGTTCAGCATACTGTGTTCTTGCGGCATTCTCCCAACATGGTTATACACTGATAATGGCAAAGAGGCCTTTTCAGAGATTTGGAAGCGCTTGCTGGTTTCTCCAAAGAGCTAGTTCTGTTGAATTTGTTAGAGAAGTCCCAGCATATATGCTAATGGAATTTTGTTATTTATTTAAAAATCAATAGGTCCTGTGCATAAAAACACTTTACATGGTATGAGGAATTGGGCTTTCTCTGATCAATGTAAAAGGAAATTTATAAAGTTGGGAATGCATTTTTCATTGATTAGTGAACGTGTATAATAGAAATCATTGCATTAAAAAATGCACTGGTATTTTATAGTGTACTTACTTGACACCTTTTTTTTTTCTCTTGAAGCCCAAACCTTGTCAGTATTGCAACATAATCGCAGCTTTTATTGGCAACAAGTGTCAGCGTTGCACAAATTCAGAGAAGAAGTACGGACCACCGTATTCTTGTGAACAGTGCAAGCAGCAGTGTGCATTTGACAGGAAAGATGATAGAAAGAAGGTAAGTCTCTGTGTTTTTCTTTTTTTCTTTCAGAGAAATTAAGATGGGCCAACTGTGTTAAAAAGACATGTAACAGAGTCTGATTTCTCAGTTCCTCTCCAAATTGTTACTGACCTTGAAGAAGCTTTTCAGCCTTTGTTTTCTTCACTTATAAAATGTGGACCTTTATATTCTAACATTTAGCTAGTGTTTCACGAGAATCTAAATTACAGTGATCAATATCCCTTATAAGTGAAATGGTGATTGGTAAAATTCTACAAAACTCTGTAGGGATTGTGACTTAAGCAAGGTAAGTGTATTACCAGTTTTACAATCTGGCTCTTCAAATGTTTCTCTCTGTTGAAGTTAAAGATCACAAGAACATGATAGAGATAAAGGTGTATGTAGAATGATGGTACCTTGGTGGAATTAAAATGATATAGATTTGGTCTGTTTAAAACCCTCCAGTGGCTTCCAGTTGCACTTAGGATAAACCCCAAACTCCTTCCATCGCCTGCAAGGCCGATACCTAACTTATCTCATCACCCATTACTCTCCCGCCTTTCCCCTTGGTCCAGCCGCACTGTCTACCTTTGAGTCCTTCAGACATGCTAGTCTCATTTGTGCTGGCTGGGTATGCTGGATACACAGCCTTCTCCAGAGTGTCATGACTGGTTCCTCGTGTCAGGTCTCAGCTCAGTTGCTGCCTTCTCACAGAGACCTTTACTAACTCTCAGTCACTCTATCATATACTCTGTTTATTGTCTTCAATAGCATGTAACATTATGAGAAATTATCTTGTTTATTTGCGTACATGTTTGTCTACCCCCACTGGACTATGAGCTCTTTGTCCATCTTGTTTTCATGCTGTGTTCTCAGCAGTCTGACACATAGTAGTTCAGTTCAGTTCAGTCGCTCAGTCGTGTCTGACTCTTTGCGACCTCATGAATTGCAGCACGCCAGGCCTCCCTGTCCATCACCAACTCCCAAGGTTCACTCAAACTCAGTCCATCGAGTCAGTGAGGCCATCCAGCCATCTCATCCTTGGTTGTCCCCTTCTCCTCCTACCCCCAATCCCTCCCAGCATAAGAGTCTTTTCCAGTGAGTCAACTCTTTGCATGAGGTGGCCAAAGTACTGGAGTTTCAGCTTTAGCATCATTCCTTCCAAAGAACACCCAGGACTGATCTCCTTTAGAATGGGCTGGTTGGATCTCCTTGCAGTCCAAGGGACTCTCAAGAGTCTTCTCCAGCACCACAGTTCAAAAGCATCAATTCTTTGGTGCTCAGCCTTCTTCACAGTCCAGCTTTCACATCCATACATGACCACTGGAAAAACCATAGCCTTGACTAGACGGACCTTTGTTGGCAAAGTAATATCTCTGCTTTTGAATATGCTGTCTAGGTTGGTCATAACTTTCCTTCCAAGGAGTAAGTGTCTTTCAATTTCCTGGCTGCAGTCACCATCTGCAGTGATTTTGGAGCCTGAAAAAATAAAGTCTGACACTGTTTCCACTGTTTCTTCATCTATTTGCCATGAATTGATGGGACCAGATGCCAGATGTTCGTTTTCTGAATGTCGAGCTTTATGCCAACTTTTTCACTCTCTTTCACTTTCATCAAGAGGCTTTTTAGTTCCTCTTCACTTTCTGCCATAAGAGTGGTGTCATCTGCATATCCGAGGTTATTGATGTTTCTCCTGGCAGTCTTGATTCCAGCTTGTGCTTCTTCCAGCTCAGCGTTTCTCATGATGATGTACTCTGCATATAAGTTAAATAAGCAGGGTGACAATATACAGCCTTGACGTGCTCCTTTTCCTATTTGGAACTAGTCTGCTGTTCCATGTCCAGTTGTAACTGTTGCTTCCTGACTTGCATATAGGTTTCTCAAGAGGTAGGTCAGGTGGTGTGGTATTCCCATCTCTTATAGATAGTAGGTACTTGGTAAATATTGTTTGAGTGAAAGAGTGTTGTACGGAAATTCTCAGTGTCCAGAGACGCTTTTCAGAGTTGGCTTAGTCTCTCAAAGCTGACTCTTGTAACCCAATTCATTAATTTACAATGGGAGGAAGTAACTGTCCAGTGACTAGAGTACTCCTGCCTGCCAACCAGGGCACCTCTTCCGTGAATCAAGATACTGGAAAGCTGAATTAGTGATCAGAAGGTAACATATAATAGTTGGAGCAAGCACAGGGTTTTCAGTCCCACAAATGTAGGTTCCATCCCACTTCTGGCTTAGCTGGATCATCATGGGCAAAGTTCTTACTCCTTTTATGCATTAGTTTTGTCATCTTTACAATGGGAATAACAGTAACTACTTCACAAGGGCATAAGGAGATTTAATTGATATAGGTATATCATATAAAACACTTAATTTTGAGCCTAGCACATACTGTACTTCAGTAAATGGTACCTATATTATTATTGGATTACATTAGAATTCATTAAGTTTTTACTTCCTAGTTACAATCCTATGATTAGAGTTTGCATAATTATAGGCATCGTCAATCACTTATTTACAAATTTAAGGAAGACTAATCTTAGGGATTAAGGGTGGACAATCTGGACTCAGTGGGCTTGCCAGTGGCTCAGTGGTAGAGGATCCACCTGCCAATTCTGGAGACGTGGGTTTGTTCCCTGGGTTGGGAAGATCCCCTGTAGAAGGAAATGACAACCCACTCTAGTATTTTTTGCCTGGAGACTCCCATGGACGGAGGAACCTGTCAGGCTACAGTTCATAGAGTCTCAAAGAGTTGTACATGTCTAAATGACTGACCATGCATGCATGCATAATCTGGACTCAGAGTGCCTGGGTTGAAGTCTTTGTTCTGTCACTTATTTGTTGTGTGACTTTGGTCAAGTTACTCTATCAGTGCCTCAGTGTCCTCATCTGTAAATGAGGCTGATCAGACGTCATCATTGTTAGGAAGGTTGAGTTATCGGGTGTAAACCCCTTCAAAAGGAATCTGGCACGTGATGAGTACTCAGTGTTATCTATGATGATTTCTTTATGACAGTTTACTTCTCAGAGGGTAATTTAATATTTTTAAAGTTTATTTGTGAAGGGAAGATTGAAATAATGTGTCCTGTGGTTCAATATTTGATTGTCATGTTTAATGCCCTCTTTCAATGCAGTTGCTTTGTTTTCAAACCTGTCTTCAATGAAAGTTCTTTCCTGGGCAAGGTCTCCTAGAGTATTTTAAAATCAAGCCTTTAGGCCACATCCCATAACCATGAAATGCACTTCATTGAAGTTTGGTTTCAAAATTCATTTATGCATTCATTAACAAATAATTACATGCTTGTCGAGTATCAGACACTGTTCTGGGTATTGGAAATACACTAATGAACTAAGCAAAAGACACTTTATTCTCTCACAGCTTTTATCTACATATGTAAGAGATGAATGAGAACAAACAAGGAGTTGAGTGAACACAGGTTTTAGATGTAAGTGCTATAAGGAAACAGGGTCTCTGGTAGAGAGTGACTGGGGAGGTCAGTTTCGATGGAGCATTCAGGAGGACCTGTAGGGAGATCACATCTGACCTGAAACTGAACTTGATGAGAAAGAAGCTGCATGGGAATCTGGATGGCAAAGATCCTGGAAGAGAGATCAGCTATGAAAAGACCCTGTGGCAAGAGTAATGAGCCTGGGGGACTTCCTTGACACTCCAGTGGCTAAGACTCCGAGCTGCCAACGCTGGGGCGGGAGTCAGGGCTCAATCCCTGGTCAGGGAACTAGATCACACGTGTGGCAAAGAAAATCAAAGAGCCTGCATGCAGCAGTGAAGGTCAAAGATCCCACATGCCACAACTCAGGCCCAGTGCAGCCAAATAAATAAGGAGGCAGAGTGAGCAAGGGAATGAGATTATAAAGGCAAGTAAGGGCTACATTTAAGTCAACATAGGCCATGGTAAAAAATTTGAATTTTTATATAAGATAATCTATGATTTTAAGGTGAGGAGAGTTATAATCAGATTTACATATAAGAAGTCCTCTGGTGCCTATGTTAGAATGGTTGATAGGGAGAACAACAGAGAGATCATTTGGGGGAGTCATTTTAAAAAATATTTATTTGGTTACGCCAAGTCTTAGTTACAGCATGTCTTTCATTGAGACGTGCAAACTGTTAGTCATGGCATGTGGGATCTAGTTCCCCGACCAGGGATCAAACCTGGGCCCCTGGATTGGGAGTGTGGAGTCTTAGTCACTGAACCACCAGCAAAGTCACTGGGTAAGTCTTGTAGTTGGAAGAGATAAGAATGGCTTTGCTTGGGTGGAAGCAGTGGAGTTGGAAAGAAGTGGATAGATCAGACCGATGAGTTGCTGATGTAATAGGTTAGGAGAGTGAGGGGCAAAGAGGTTTTTGCTAACAATATTGAAAAATACTTCAGATAAATAATGGTGTGGCTCACTTACCCATGTTCAAAATAGGGCAGAAGGTCCAATTTAGAGGTAAGACAAAACTAAAAACTAAACTGCCAAGACTAAAACTAAAATGCCCCAATCTGAAATTCCATAAAATATCAGCACATTCCCTCCCAGTTCAGTTCAGTTCAGTTCAGTCGCTCAGTCATGTCCCACTCTTTGCGACCCCATGAATCGCAGCATGCCAGGCTTCCCTGTCATCACCAACTCCTGGGGTTCACCCATACCCACGCCCATGGAGTCAGTGACGCCATCCAGCCATCTCATCCTCGGTCGTCCCCTTCTCCTTCTGCCCCCAATCCCTACCAGCATCAGAGTCTTTTCCAATGAGTCAACTCTTCGCATGAGGTGGCCAGAGTACTGGAGTTTCAGCTTTAGCATCATTCCTTCCAAAGAAATCCCAGGGCCGATCTCCTTCAGAATGGACTGGTTGGATCTCCTTGCAGTCCAAGGGGCTCTCAAGTCTTCTCCAACACCACAGTTCAAAAGCATCAATTCTTCGGTGCTAGCCTTCTTTACAGTCCAACTCTCACACCCATACATGACTACTGGAAAAACCATAGCCTTGACTAGACGGACCTTAGTCGGCAAAGTAATATCTCTGCTTTTGAATATACTATCTAGGTTGCTCATAACTTTTCTTCCAAGGAGTAAGCGTCTTTTAATTTCATGGCTGCAGTCACCATCTGCAGTGATTTTGGAGCCCAGAAAAATAAAGTCTGACACTGTTTCCACTGTTTCCCCGTCTGTTTCCCATGAAGTGATGACCCCTGCTACTTGTACTAGTCCACTTCACAAACTCAGTTTTGCAATCAGTGTGGTACAGAGTGCCCTAGCTTCAGAGGATTGTGGAAGCCCCATTTTGCTTTCCTAGCCCTGTGCTCTGCACCTTGGTGTAGAGATGCTTCTGCCCAAAGTGATTGATTTTTTCTGATTCAAACAAAGTGCCATAGTAGTCACCACCAGGGACTGGGGCCCTGGAAGCTACTTGCCCATCAGTCTTTTTCTGGAAACCTTCTTTCCATCTGAGAAAAGATATCCAGCGTACCACTTTATGAGTCATCTATAAGGTATGAAAGCTAAAGTACAAATTTTATGTTTTATCTTCTCCCTGCTGTATTTTCCTTGGTGAGAACTATGGAGATATTTGTGTCTTTTGAAATTCTTGTGGGAACTTGGCTCCAGTGTGTGTTAAGTTGAAGAAAAACAAACAAACAAACAAAAATAATTAGCATGTTAAAATTTGGCCACGCCCCATGGCATGCAGGGTCTTTGTTCTCCAACAGTGGATTCAGCTTGTGCCCTCTGCAGTGGAAGCACAGAGTCTTCACCACTGGACCACCAGGGAAGTCCCCAGGTCATATTTTATTAAGCAGTTTTTATGTACCTTGCACCATGCTTTACCTCCATTATGTCACTGAATCCTTGCACCAGCCCTCTGAGGTACATATTATTATCCTTCATTTTATAGATGAAGAAATTCATCCCAGTAGTGTCCAGGTGACTTACATGTAAGGTCACACAGCTCGTGAGTGGCAGATCCAGACTTAACCAGGGGTTCTAGCTCCTAATACCCATGTTCTTAGCCTCTGCACTAGCACGTTCCTTCTTTATCTTTGTCTCATCATCTTTCAGGTAGATGGGAAATTGCTATGCTGGCTATGCACACTTTCATACAAACGGGTCCTTCAGAAGACCAAAGAGCAGAGGAAGCACCTGAGCAGCTCTTCCCGTGCCAGCCACCAGGAGAAGGAGCAGTACAGTCGACTGAGTGGCGGCAGCCATTACAACAGGTAACCCCAGGATGCTTGAGATAGATCAAGAGGTTCTGGGAGGTCAGATATAATACACAAGCTGTCATGAAAGACTATTTTGTCTAAATTTTCATATTTTCTCTCTAGTTACTAATCTACAGAGGGAATCTCCTCTGATGTACTTTATAATTCATATATCATCCAAGGGCCAGAGAGACTTCCATAAGACATTAGGGTTTTCTGACTTGGTTTGTGTTGTGTCTTAAAAGTTTGTGTTCTCCCCACCATTAAGAGTGGATTATCTCCCTAGAAGACCAGACCTTCCACAGTCTGAGGAAATGCAACTTTTCTTATGCATATTTGGCTAGGGGATTGATAGATATTCTAGGTTTGTCCTTATAAGATCCAGTCAAAATGATGTCCCTTCATTGTTGTCTTAAGTTTCGTTTCAGAGTATCTGTTGTGTTGTTAAGAGTTCTGGCTTTGGATGAATCCTGGGTCTGCCAAGTTCTCTATATGGGATCTTGGGCAAGTTTTTTCATCTGTACAATGAGAGAAATATTAACTCATGGAGTTGCTGTGAAAATAAGTTATATGGTATGTGCATAGTGATTAGTTTTATAACCGGCATATAGGAAGCTTCAGAACATGATGGTTATGCATTGTTATCATTACCTTTATGATTTTGTTTGTTCGTTGTTAGTTACTTTCATGGACCAGATTTTCTGCAAGGAATGCAGAGATGAGTAAAAAGAATCACTCTGTTTTCTAAGAGTATGCAGCCTGGTAGGGAAGACAGACCTGTAATCAAATTATTGCAGGATAAACTGAGGGTGTCACAGTGAAAGCATGTCAAGATACAGGCATAAGAGGCTGTGGTAATGAACTGCCTGGGGAGGTCAAGCAATGAAAGATCAGAGAAGAGGTGACATTGGAGCTAGATCTTAGGATAAGTCAGAATTGCCAGATAAGGAATGGGTGGAGACATCCTAGGCTGAGGGAATAGCAATTGCAAAGACATGGAGGGCATAAGACCACATGGAACTTAGGAATAGCAGATCCTTTTATTTTGCTGGAGCTTATGATTGGGAGATGGAAAATGGGATGGAAAGGAATCCAGCAGACCTGGTAAGTAACATGATCTTGATGTTAGTAATTTTAATAGGAAGCCACTGAAAGGACCTGTGTTGGGCAGGGACCAAATCTACCTTAAAAGAAAAGATTAACCCAGACTATTGTGAAGAATGCACTGGAGGAAAAAGAGGCTGGGGGCTAGTTAAGAAGCTTTATTGGCAAGAGTCCAGAAAGAGATGTTAATAGAGACCCTCCAGTAGTGGCACTAAAGATCAAAGAGGTAGATTCAGGAAGACATTTCAGAAGGAGAATTAGGGGTAAATTAGATAATCTGTTGAACAGGTAGATGGGCAGGAGCTGGGTTAATAAAGGATAATTCTCAGGTTTCTTACTGGGATGAGTGAGTGAATCCTTATCTGAGAGACTATCAGAAGGGAAAAAAGAAGTTCAGTTTTGGAAAGTTGAGTTTGAAGTGTCAAGAACTATTTAGCTCTTTTTTGTGGCACCTTTGAGGCTATCAGCTGCTCCAAGGTGAAGCAGAACATCTCTTTCGCAGCCACTGGCTGCCAGAAACTCACTGCAGTGGACAGTGAACGCAGACTTTGTACCGTCTGTGAGAAGTTCGTGGCCGTGGAAGTTGCTGCTGATGCTCCAGGTAAAGAATGGAGGGATTATGTGTTCGAATCAGTGGTGGGAATGACAGGCAAAGGACCACAAAGCAGAGTGTCAACCCATGACAGTGTTCATCTGCTACTGAGTTAAAGAGTATTCCTGTTAATGGCCAAGGAAGACTGGAGAAGGAAAGAGCAAATCTGTATGGGTTGCACTGTGAATGCCAATCTGAGTGTCCTCAATTTGGTCATTGTCAAAAAGGGAGAGGAGGATATTCCTAGATTTACTGTTAACACTGGGACTCCACCTGGAGCCCAAGAGCTAGAGTCTGCAAACTTTATAATCTCTGAAGTAAAGATCTTGATTACTGCCTCCTGTACAGTGTCACAAACCTCTGTCCATAGTTCTTCAGGCACTCTTATCAGATCTAATCCCTTGAATCTATTTGTCACTTCCACTGTATAATCGTAAGGGATTTGATTTAGGTCATACCTGAATGGTGTAGTGTTTTTCCCTACTTTCTTCAATATAAGTCTGAAGTTTGCAGTAAGGAGTTCATGATCTGAGCCACAATCAGCTCCTGGTCTTATTTTTGCTGACTGCATAGAGTTTCTCCATCTTCAACTGCAAAGAATATAATCAGTCTGATTTCGGTATTGACCATCTGGTGACATCTATGTATAGAGTCATCTCTTGTGTTGTTGGAAGAGGGTGTTTGCTATGACCAGTGCATTCACACTAGCAAAGTAATGCTCAGAATTCTCCGAGCGAGGCTTCAACAGTATGTGAACTGAGAATTTCCAGATGTTCAAGCTGGATTTAGAAAAGGCAAAGGAACCAGAGATCAATTGCCAACATCTGTTGGATCATCTGTTGAAAAAGCAAGAGAGTTCCAGAAAAACATTTACTTCTGCTTCATTAACTATGCCAAAACCTTTGTGTGGATCACAACAAACGAAAATTCTTAGGGAGATGGGAATACCAGACCACCTTACCTGCCTCCTGAAAAATCTGTATGCAGATCAAGAAGCAACAATTAAAACCGTATGAACATGGAGCAACAGACTGGTTCCAAATTGGGAAAGGAGTACATCAAGGCTGTATATTGTCACCCTGCTTATTTATCTTATATGCAGTGTACATCATGCGAAATGCCAGGCTGGATGAAGCACAAGCTGGAATCTAGACTGCCGGGAGAAATATCAATAAGCTCAGATATGCAGATGACATCACCTTATGGCAGAAAGGAACTGAGGAGGAAGAGAAACTGAGGAGCCTCTTGATGAAAGTGAAAGAGGAGAGTGAAAAAGCTGGCTTAAAACTCAACATTCAAAAACTAAGATCATGGCATCCAGTCCCATCATTTCATGGCAAATAGATGGGGAAACAGTGACAGACTTTATTTTCTTGGGCTCCAAAATCATTGCAGATGGTGACTGAAGCCATGAAATTAAAAGATGCCTGCTCCTTGGAAGAAAAGCTATGACCAACCTAGACAGCATACTAAAAAGCAGAGACATTACTTTGTCAACAAAGGTCCGTCTAGTCAAAGCTATGGTTTTTTTAATAGTCATGTATAGATGCGAGAGTTGGACCATAAAGAAAGCTGAGTGCCAGAGAATTGATGCTTTTGAATTGTGGTGTTGGAGAAGACTTTTGAGAGTCCCTTGGACTGCAAGGAGATCAAACCAGTCAATCCGAAAGGAAATCAGTCCTGAATATTCATTGGAAGGACTAATGCTGAAGCTGAAACTCCAATACTGTGGCCCCCTGATGCGAAGAACTGACTCACTGGAAAAGACCCTGATGCTCAGCAAGATTGAAGACAGGAGGAGAAGGGAATGACAGAGGATGAGATGGTTGGATGGATCACCAACTCGATGGACATGAGTTTGAGCAGGCTCCGGGAGTTGGTGATGGACAAGGAACCCTGCAGTCCATGGGATCACAAAGAGTCGGACACAACTGAGCGACTGAACTGACTGAAGATAATGTCCACCAGTATGTTGTGAGGAAGCCCTGAAGCAGAGATGATGAGAAAACTAGGACTAAAGCACCGAAAATTCAGCGTCTTTTTACTCCATGTGTTCTGCAGCACAAATGTCAGCATATTGCTCGGAAGAAACAGTGTACTAAGAAAATAAGGAAGAGGCTGCAGAATATGCTAAACTTTTGGCCAAAAGAACAAAGGAGGCCAAAGAAAAATGCAAGGAACAGATTGTCAAGAAACAGAAGCTATCCTCTGAGAGCTTCGACCTCTGTGTCTGTGCCCAGTCAAAAATAAGATGTTCTGGAAGTAGCAAGAAACTAAGATCTGATACTAAAAAAGGTTATTATTTAGTAGGAGCTTAGGCTATAATTCAGAAGAGGTTTGAATATGAGCCATTGGTAGCATATAAGAGTCGGTGGTAGCAGAGCTAATTTCAAAATGTGGATTTCTGTGACCCTACCCCAGAGTTTAATTCAGTAGGATCTAGGATGGAATCCAGGAATCTGCTTTGTTTTATAAACCTCTCAGATGATTCTCATGCAGATGATCAGGGGAACATCATTTCCATCCGCTATAATAGTTGTTAAAACCATACTCTTGACTGATACAACTTAGGCTGAAAACTGAAAACAGATTATAGAAGCACTCAAGGATGGAGTGAGTATTTGAAAACCAAATCTCTAATCAGGGTTAATAGCAAAATACATAAAGAACTCAATAGTATGGTGTTTGCTCAAAAAATTAAAAATAAAACTATAATATGGTCCCAGCAATCACTCTTAGTATATATCTGAAGGAACTGAAATCAGCATTTCTATTCATTTATTCACAATACTTAATATATACTAGCAATCTGAATGTCCTTGGGGGATGAATGGTTGAAGAAAATATGGTATTTACTTCAATGGAATATCCAGCCATAAAAAAAGAAGAGAATACTGTTATTTGCTACAACACAGATAAGCCTGGAAGGCATGTGCTAAGTGAAATGAGGCAGAGAAAAAGACACACACCACACTTTTAAAATCTTAAAAACTGATTTCATAGATACAGAGAATAGAATGGTGGTTGCCAGGTGCAAAAGGAGAGGGAAATGAGGAGGCGTAGGTTAGAGGGTACAAACTTTATTAGAAGTAGTTCTGAGTTCTAATGTACAGCTCAGTGACTGTATGCTTGGAAGTTGCTGAGAGTAGATCTTACGCATGTTGTTGTTCGGTCACTAAGTCATATCTGACTCTGTGATCCCATGAACTGCAGCATGCCAGGCCTTCCTGGCTCTCACTCTCTCCCGGAGTTTGCCCAAGTTTATGTCCATTGAGTTAGTGATGCTATCTCAAGCATACTCACCATTAAAAAAAAATAAAATGGAATTCCCTTGGCAGTCCAGTGGTTAGGACACTGCGCTTCCACTGCAGGGGGGACAGGTTCAGTCCCTGGTTAGGTAACTAAGATCCCACAAGCCACATGGCACAGCCAAAAAATAAAATCAGGTATGCAAGATGATGGGTGTATTAATTATCTTGATCTTGGTAGTAATCTTTCTATAATATATATAAAATTATCACCTCATACATTTTAATTAATATACAGTTATATTTGTCAGTTATAAAGTTGGACGTGATGGGGAGAAGGCATGATCAGTGGTGTCAAATATTGAAAAGAGGCCAGTAAGAAAAGATCTGAAAAATCCTTTGGGCTTGGCAATTTTACATCCATCAAAGTAAAAGGGTTGCAGACTAGTTTTAGAGACTAAAACTCATCTTTAGGGTTGTCATGAGACTCTTAGTTACTAGAAGATTTACAGAAACATGGTGAAGAAGAACTGGACTTGGTATTCAGATACGTAAAGCTTCACTACTAACTAGCTGTATATCCCTGGGTAGGTAAGTTAATGTTGATGAGCCTCAGTTTCTGCAAAATAGAATAATCCCTTGTATATGCCTCACAGTATTATAAGATGCATGGGGAACAATGAATGTGAAAGTACTTTTTAAATTGTAAGATGGATTATGCTTCTGATTAAGGATTTATTGACTTGTTCTCATAGTTATTAATAAAGCAGATAATATTTAATCACAACTAAAAATTTGAGGAAGGACTATAGAAACAAGCAATTCCATGCATCTGTGGAATTAAGACTTGGGTGAATTTTGATGATCAAAAATAATTAGCTCTTGCATAGAATAGGTACAATATTATGTTGGTCCCATTTGACAGGACTTTCATTTTGTGATGTTTTATTAATCTTTGATTTCTAAAGTGTGTGTATCTCTCTTTCTCTCTCTCTCTCTTTTCTTTTTTGCCATTAAAAGTCAGAAAACCCTTTCTACGTCTTCAATTCAAAATGAAATCCCAAAGAAAAAATCCAAGTTTGAGTCGATCACAACCAATGGAGATAGGTAAGCCAGTTCAAGTGTGTGTGCATGTTCCTGTTTGCAATGCATACACAGTTCCTGAAGCAGGAATACATTTTAGGGTGTGTCATGGAGCTAGTTTATGGTTGTCAGTGAACTTCTCAGCGATACTGCACTAGCCACTTATCTGATAAATAAACAATACTGCTATTAGTTTATAAATATAATCTTGTCTGGAACATATAACTGGATGTAATAGCAGTTGAATTTTCTGCAGTCCACAAATAACTTCCTCACAAGAATTCAAAGACAGGCTTTTTATTGTGATCTGTGCCTATAGCCTTCTCCAGGCAGGGCAGGAGTTGGTCTGCAGAAGCAAAACAGAGACAAATTGGAAATTTTTCTTTTTTGGCCACACCGCACAGCTTTTGGAATGTTAGTTCCCTGACCAGGGATTGAACCCTGGCTGTGGCAGTGAAAGTGCTCAGTCTTAAACACTGGACCACCAGGGAATTCCTGACAATTTAGAATTAAAGCAGTATTGTTCAGCCTGTGAGGGATAATCCATGCTTCCTTAGCATTAAGAGAGAAACCCATTGCAGATGCTGAATCAGGAGGGAAGGAGATGCCTTTCTGAATGCATTTTTATTCCTCACTTTCCCCTTTCCTTCTTAGTGATGCTTCTGCTTACAAGCTATTTTCTCCTCATACCCAGGATGCGCCATCCATGTTGGTGTAGTGGGCTGCTTCTCAACAGAGTCTTGGGGCCTGTTCCTCCAGGCTGGGCATTTTGAAGTGAGACCACCTGGCACACTCATCCCTGAAATCCTTGGAATCATCTCCGTTTTGAAAACTCCCATTCGCCATTCTCTCTCCCAGACAGTGGTAGAAATGGGAGCAGACCAGCATATAGGCTTACTGGGGCTGAATTTTGTTTATTGAGGGGTATACATAGCATCTATGAAGTTGGCTTTTTCATTAACTTGATTTGAGACTCTGCAGACTTTCTTTGTATTTCTGGTATCATTGGCTTCAAACTTCTTGAATTGCTTCTTCTAGAAATGCTTGATTTAGATGTTCTAATTACATAGGGGAAGGAACCATAAAGACCATCTTTCTGGTTAGCTTTACTCTTACTGTTTGTTCTCTGAGCAGCTAGTTTGACCATTCTGAAGAAAATGGATGTGGCACTGATTGTCTTATCACATCTGCCAGGGTGCATGATCCTGTAAAAACTTTTTCAGGGAATGAACCATTCTGAATGCCCTGCTTTATGAAGGCCTAAGCCAAGACCCACAGCCTTTAGACTCATCATTTTCTGTTTTGTGCTGTTGATGATGTGCGCTGTGTTTGAATGACCGGAAAAAAGCTCATTCATAGCCTTTAGTTTAACAAATAGGCCTTAAAGTTTGCCTTCTGTTAGGTCATTTTGTTTTTGAGATGCTGCCACTGTTGTTGCCGACTAATGCTATGGCTTCACCAAGCCAAAGACTTTAAACTGTCTGTTCAGTGTTTTATTGCATCTGGTTACCAGCATTGATTGTTTTCTTCAATTAGGATGCTGATCCTTAACTCAGACACATGATCTTTCATAATGTCCTCTGGGAAAGATTTTAAAAATAAATTTTTCTTTAAATATACATGATAATTAAAAAAGCAACCTAATAACTTGAAATTTTGGAAAAAATTTTTCTGCAGCCACGAAAATTATCTTCATACAAATGCAAGTTGCATTTGACTGTTCCTGCATTCCGTTCAGTTCAGTCGCTCAGTCGTGTCCGACTCTTTGCGACTCATGAATTGCAGCATGCCAGGCCTCCCTGTCCATCACCAACTTCCGGAGTTTACCCAAACTCATGTACATCAAGTCAGGGATGCCACCTCATCCTCTGTCGTCCCCTTCTCCTCCTGCCCCCAATCCCTCCCAGCATCAGGGTCTTTTTCAATGGGTTAACTCGGTGTTAGTGGGCCAAGGTATTGGAGTTTCATCCTCAGCATCAGTCCTTCCAATGAACACCCAGGACTGGTCTTCTTTAGGATGGACTGGTTGGATCTCCTTGCAGTCCACGGGACTCTCAAGAGTCTTCTCCACCACAGCTCAAAAGCATCAATTCTTTGGCGTTCAGCTTTCTTCACAGTCCAACTCTCACATCCATACATGACCACTGGAAAAACCATAGCCTTGACTAGACGGACCTTTGTTGGCAAAGTAATATCTCTGCTTTTTAATATGCTGTCTAGGTTGGTCTTAACTTTCCTTCCAAGGAGTAAGCGTCTTTTAATTTCATGGCTGCAATCACCATCTGCAGTGATTTTGGAGCCCCCCAAAATAAAGTCTGACACTGTTTCCACTGTTTCCCCATCTATTTGCCATGAAGTGATGGGACAGATGCCATGATCTTAGTTTTCTAAATGTTGAGCTTTAAGCCAACTTCTTCACTTTTCTCCTTCACTTTCATCAAGAGGCTTTTTGTTCCTGTATTAGCAATCTTGATCTATTCCACTTGTTTGCATTTCTTTTAAAAGTTTATATACAAGGTAAATTATGTTTTTTCTTCCCTTTTTACTTTTTTTGTTTGCTTTTCCTTCACTTGGGGAACATTCTGACAAGACTTTAGAAACATTTTTTTTAATATTTTTTTTTCTCTTTTGGCTGACCAGGGATCAAACCCACACCCCCTGCAATGGAAGCATGGAATCTTAACCACAGGACCACTGAGGAGGTCCAAGACATTTTTTGAACTGTCCAGCTTATTGCTACCAACCCATCTCCCTCCACCCTCATGCATACGTGCTCAGTCATGTAACCCCATGGACTGCAGCCTGCCAAGCTCCTCTGTCCATGGACTCTACCAGGCAAGAATACTGGAGTAGGTTGCCATTTCCTTCTCCATGAACAGTCCTTTTTTTAATGTCATGGAAACCAAAAAATTTTTTTGCTGAATATCTAT
This sequence comes from Aepyceros melampus, assembly GCA_006408695.1. Classification (NCBI taxonomy): domain Eukaryota; kingdom Metazoa; phylum Chordata; class Mammalia; order Artiodactyla; family Bovidae; genus Aepyceros; species Aepyceros melampus. The sequence goes on from SJXQ01003989.1 coordinate 592,007, forward strand.
TTTGAATTCAGTTCTGGAGTAAATATTACCAATTTTGTTTCTTTACTATCTATTGTGACTCCCTCTCAGTTTTTAATCACAATCCACTTTTAAATTTATGCTTCTATTCTTTCATTTTAATCCTTCCTGTCTTCAAAAGATTGTTCTCTAACAGGTTTCCATTGACCATATACTATCACATTTCTTTGTTTGTTTGTTTGTTTTGGCCATACACATGACATGTGGGATCTTAGTTCCCTATTCAGGGATCAAACCCGAGACCCCTGCAGTGCAAGTGCAGACTCTTAACCACCGGACTTCCCGGGAAGTCCTCTTATTTATTTTTTAAATATTGAGGCATGTTTGATTTATTTTTTATCTTTTTCTTTATTAGCCTTCTGTATCATACAGAGAGAACCCATTACTTTATAGAATTAAAAAAATTTTTTTTTCTCATGGTTTTATACTTAGAAAATGCCTTAGTCTTTTTTAGTATCCGATAAAATTCACAGCTTCCATCTCAATATTTTATAGTTTTTCAAAATTGTAACAAAAATCCTTCAATTTCAAGAAAATCCAAGTTCATTCCTAGCTTTCCTTCCCTGAGAAATGCACTTTTAGATCATATTTGTTTATTGTTTGATGGGCAATGAACAGTGAGTGACCTCCAGGCATACCTTGTGGTTTATTGTTTCTAAAAGACATTCTTTTCCTTTCCTTATCATTTATTGTGTTCTACCTCTAAAATATACCTGAAAGATTAGACTTAACTCTGTGTGGCCTTTGAGGACAGATCCAGGACCAGTGGATGAGACTGACAGGCAGATTTTGGCTCAACCTGAGAAAAGATATTTTTGGAAACATTCCAAAAACTATTAAGTTTTTTGGAAAAGACAAGCTTCCTGGATAAATAGCAAGTTCCCTGTCTTTGGCGGTGTTTAGAAAGAGATTAGATCTGATTTTCTGCCTTAGTAACCTAGCCATCTTTTTTCATTTTGATTCCCAGCAATTCTTATTCATCAGGAGTTACAGAATTAGACAGTACAGTCCGTAACACAGGAAAGACACAATAAGATTTGTCAGCAGTTTATTGGTATGGGAAGAATCTTCCCTCAAGAAGCAGGTAGAGTCAAAGCAATCTTGAGAATGAAGAACAAAGCTGAAAGTGTCATGCTTTCTGATTGCAAACTGTACTAAAAAGCTGCAGTAGTCAACAGTATGGTGCTAGGGACTTCCCTGGTGGAGCAGTATTTAAAAATCTGCCTCCCAATGCAGAGGATGTGAATGCAGTCCCTGGTTGAGGAATTAAGAGCCCACATGCTGCTGGGCTACTGAGCCCACGCACTGCAACTAGAGAACCCTGCGTGCCATAATGAAGAGCCTGCACACCACAATGAAAGATCCCATGTGCCACAGCTAAGACCTGACTCAGCCAAAAACAAAACAAGAAGACCAGTATGGTACTGGCACAGAAACAGACACAGAGACTGATGGAAGAGAATAAATAGCCCAGAAGCAAATCCACATTTATATGGGCAATTATTCTACAACAGAGGAGGCAAGAGTATACAGTGGGGAAAAGATAGCCCCTTCACTGAATGGTGTTGGAAAACTAGACAGCTACATGCAAAAGAATCAAACTGGACTGCTTTCTCACACTGCTTACAAAAATAACTCTAAGTAGACTAAAGACGTAAATGTAAGACCTGTGAAAGCATTAAATTCCTAGAAGAAAACATAGGCTCTTTACATTGGTCTTAGCAATTTTTTTTGGATATGTATCCTCAGGGTATATAGTCCTATTTGTTTACTTTTGCTTTTACAAAGGACTATATCAAACTCAAAAGCCTTTGCACAATGAAGGAAACGATCCACAAGATGAAAAGGCAACCCACTGAATGGGAGAAGATATTTGCAAATAATATATCCAGTAACTGGTTAATATCCAAAATCTACAAAAAGCTCATATATTTTAACATCCAAAAAAAAAAACAAAAACCCAGTTCTATTTAAAAATGGGCAGAGGACCTGAATAGACATTTTCCCAAAGAAAACATACAGATGGCATATAGTCACCTGAAAAGATGCTCAATATTGCTAATTATCAGGGAAATGCAAATCAAAATAGCAATGAGCTACTGCTTCACACATCAGAATGGCTATCGGATAAATGTTGGCGAGGATGTGGAGACAATAGCACCCTTGTGCTCTCTTGGTAGGACTGTAAGTTGGTGAAGCTACTAGTATGGAGGTACCTTAAAAAATTAAAAATAGGATTGCCATATAATCCAGCAATTTCACTTCCAGTTATTTATTCAAAGAAAACAGAAACACTATTTCAAAAAGATATATACATCCCAGTGTTCACTGTAGCATTAGTTACAAGAGCCAAGATAATGAAAGCAACCTAAGTGACTGTTGATAGACAAATGGTTAAAAAAGCTATGGCGTGTGTGGGGGTGTGTGTACACAAACAATGAAATATTACTCAGTCATAAAAAACAATATTGTTATTTGCAACAACCTGGATGAACCTAGAGGATATTATGCTAAGTGAAATAAGTTGGAGAAAGACCAATACTGCGTGATCTCACATATATGTCAGTCTAATATGCAAAGCAAAGTGAAACATTGGTGCAGAGAACAAACAGGTAGTTGCCGAAAGGTTGGGGGTGGGGGGATAGGCAAAACAGGTGAAGGAGATTAAGAGCTATAGACATCCAGTTATATAATCAATAAGTCATGGGAATGTAACATACAACATAAAGAAGTAGTCAATAATAATTTTATATGGGTGGACGTTTACTAGACTTAGAGTGATTGCGATATATGCAAATGTAAAATTATGTATGAAACTAACAATATTTTATGTCAATTATATTTCAGTTTAAAAAGCAGGTAGAGCATATTAGCCCATTACTCCATTTCATTTGTCACTCTGGTTATGGGTTTAAATAGATTCTGTTGGGTTAAGGGAAGATAGTCCCTCGGCAAGTTTGGCAACTGGTGGAGACTGTGATGGATCCTTTTAATATCTTCTCCTGCATGCCTTGTTTTATTATTTTACATGTTGTTTTTGTTACCCAGTAATTCTGCATATTTATCAGTTAGCAAAGCAGTGATCCATTGTTCCTCTGACATCCGTCTCGTATGCTTTGTGTAGACTGAGGGCAGAATATTTTTATCAATGGACTGTCTTCCCATTCTAGCTGTAGAAACACTTAATAACTATGAGGAGGTTTGTCCAGCAGTTCACCATGTTATTTGGAGTTTCTGCCTGTGTAGAAAATTGATGTTTATTAGATGTTGTTCAAGGTGTAGGAAAGATCCAACAGCAAGGGGGATCTGGAGTAGTTGCTATATTGATATAGGGTGTAGGGAATCAGTATTGCAGTTTTCTAGGAAAAACCGGTTTGTGTTTTACTTTACAGGTTGCCCTGTGAAAAGTAAAGAGTTTCTTTTGGGTAGGTCTCTAGAGAAGGGTAGGATTGAACTCTCTTGGCTGTGATTTCTTAACTTGTATGGATCTAAGACACCTCTGACCAGACTAAGGAGAGCCTCGGATCCCCATCCTGGAAACCACCCTGTTGTATGTATACATAAAATTGCAGATAGAATCTCAGGGGCTTACAAATTTCCTGAAACTTTCCTGGTTAAGACACTCGACTAAAAGGACAGAGTTCACCTGACACTTTGACAAAATGTAGTGCTCAGAGACCATCCAGGGAGGACTCTGTTGAAGACCCAGGTTGTGATATTACTTTGCAGTTTGCCACCTTTTTGTTACTTTCCAACTAAATATCACAGAATTCTTGATACTGGAAGTGACAGTGCACAGGCCAGTTGTAGTAGGGGAAGTTGGCTTCTTTCCTGTTAATTTCATCTTCTTTTTTTATCAGTTTTTAAAAAGATTGCACCTGAGGTGGAAAGCAGTAGCTTCTCAGCAGCTGTACCACAGCTTGGGCTTTGGAGCAGAAAACAAAGAGTCAAAATCTCTATGGGGATCTTTAAAGAAAAATGCATGAAATTACAATTTATCCAGATTCTAGGGAAATTATCTAATCTCAAAAAATTATGACTCTCACCCACAATAACTAGGGATCTTCAATGAACCTGAAACAATATCTTTGGCTCTTATGAGGTGGCATTTATTTTAGTCCGGAATGTGAGCAAAGATGGGCTTTCCAGGTGGCACTAGTGGTAAAGAGCCACTTGCCAGTGCAGGAGACATAGGGGACACGGGTTCAATCCCTGGGTTGGGGAAGATCCCCTGGAGGAGGGCATGGCCACATGCTCCGATAGTCTTGCCTGGAGGATCCCCATGGATGGGAACTTGACAGTCTACAGTCCATAGGGTCGCAGAGTCGGACACGACTGAAGTGGCTTAGCACGCATGTACAGCATGCATGTGAGCAAAGATGCTGCAGGAATGCTGCAGGCTGTGGCTTTGGTTGGTATAGTTACCTGATGGCCACCTTGCTTGTGCAGTTTAGCAAATACTCTCAAGTCGGGCGTGTATTGTGCTTGATGGCTGGGATTCAACTAGTTGCTCCTGCTCTTGAAGTTGCAGTCAAGCGGCCTGTAATGCAATCTCAGGTAGAAAAAAGTTTATGAATCCAACTGATATTTTCCCCCTCCATTTTTCCCCTCAGCTTTTCCCCAGATCTGGCTCTGGACTCCCCAGGCACTGACCACTTTGTCATCATTGCCCAACTGAAGGAGGAAGTAGCCACTCTGAAGAAGATGCTGCATCAAAAGGATCAAATGATTTTAGAGAAAGAGAAGAAGGTACTGCTTAGTTAGTGCTTTTCAGGCAGAATGAGGCAAGCGGGTAAGATAGGTGGTATAGGGCACGATGCTAACTGTTTAATGGATGTTTGTTGGATACATACCATTGAAGCTCTGAGAGAGAGATCCAGTGGCAAGGTGGGGATGTCCTAGGGAGCAGCTTGCTGTCTGCCAGGATCGTGGCATGGCATTACCATTGTCAATCCCCTTCTGTCAAGTGGTTTAGAGGGTTGATTTTTCTTTCTTTAATTTGGAGGAAGCTTCCACTTCTAAGGGAGGACTGAAGTTCACTAAGCTTACAGAGATGATGTGTAAAACCACAGTGTCCACCTCTTATTTCATAGTGGGGCATATAGTGGAGTACTACTCTTCTCAGCATAAGCTGTTCAGGGAGCTTGTAATCAGAGGGTGCTGAGTGAGCATGGAGTTGGGACAAGAGGAAGTAGTTACATAGTTGGAATTTTTAATGCTCTCAGGCTAAGGAAACCTGATGCCTCCATCTCTGTTATTGGGATGGCTGTGTCTAGGGGACAGTAGTACTCAAAATATGTAGACCAAGCCTGCCTCGTCCCTGGCAGTATTCTGGTAGGCCTTCCTGTAGCCACTACATCAGTTTGTTTCCATTGGTGACAACTGCCTTCCTGAGTGACCTATTCTCTAAGCTCGTTATTATCTCCAGTGAAGTCTTATTCTGGTCTAAGAGTCATATTCCCCTCTTCAGGGGAATTTTTTTATGTCCTTTTTCTGATTCATTCTATTATTTCTTACTTTAAGATTCTTAAAGAATGTCTCATTTTTGCCTTATTATTCTAATAACTAATAATAATAGTTAACTTTTTATTGGATGCTTTGGCTTGCTATGCACAAAACTGGGGTTCAGTTCCTGTGTTGGGAAGATCCCCTGGAGAAGGGAATGGCAACCCACTTCAGTATTCTTGCCTGGAGAATCTCATGGACAGAAGAGTCCATGGGGTTGTAAAGACTTGGACACGACTGAGCAACTAACACACCTCTATCTGCCTATCCCTGTTCTAAGTGCTTTATATGTTTAACTCATTTATCCCCATATCACTTTGAGGTAGGAATTATTATCATCATTCATAGATAACAGTGCCTTCAATATTTTTCCCCGTAGGGTTCCTTCCTCTAGCTCTGTTTTCTCCCTGAGGCTGTATGTTGTTTTGGACTGTGTTCGGAATGTTATGATGAGTGCTAACAAAGACATTTATGTTAAAACATTTTTTAAACTTATTTTTGGTTGCACTGGGTCTTTGTTGTGGTACGTGGGCTTTTTGTTATTCTGGTGGCTTCTCTTGTTGCAGAGTACATCTGTAGGTGCTGGGCTTCAGTAGTTGTGGCACACAAGCTCAGTAGTTACTGCCCGTGGGCTCAGAAGCTATGGTGGAAGGGCTTAGTTGCTCCATGACATGTGTAATCTTCCCAGATCAGGGATCGAACTGATGTCCCCTGCATTGGCAGGCAGATTCCCATATACTGGGGCCACCAAGGAATTCCTGCATTGTTAAAATCTTTATGTGCATTCTTTGTATCTGATTCCTACCTCATCTTATAGATGAGGAAATGAACCGAAAGAGATTAAATGACCCATCCAAATCAAACAGCTGGTGAAAGACAGAAGAAAGGAATGAACCCAAATCTTTCTGACCCTCCCGTTCTATCTACTGAGCTGCATTTCTACTCTGCCAGTAAGGTGGAAGTTCGTGGGAAGAGACCAGTATTCTTTTCAGTTTACTACATGACTGTCAAATGAAAGCAGACCCAAGAATATTTTCTTTATGAACTAGATCAGAATGGCACATTAAAGAAAGGATTTTTGCAAGATAGAGACAAAATAAATACTTGTCTCTAGTGCTTTGCAGTCGCAAGATCTTAATTCCCTTACCTACAGCAGTGAAAGCACCGGGTTCTAACCAGTGGATCTCCAGGGAATTCCCACAAAGTTAGGGTTTTAAAAGGAGCAAAAACAAATAGTAGATTGTTTCTCATAACTTTCAGGATCAAGATCAGATTCCTTGGCTAGAACACAGGCTCTTCCGCATCATGCCTTCCATCTGTGACCTCTTCTTCCGACACACTCATCAGTCATCTGAATAAGTTCTCCATTATCTTGCACTCTGCTTGTGCCCATACTGTTCCCTTTGCTTGGATGCCCTTTTCCGTCATGTGCCAGTTGCTACTTGTATCTCAAAACTTAGCTCACACCTCATTTCTCTGATTTAACACCTCTTGTCTGTGCTCCTTGAATAGCATAGTCAATAGAAGAAGGCCTGGAGTTTGAATTCTGACTCTGCTACTTGCTAACCACTTTACTTAATCCTTTCTAAGCCTTGATGTTCCCATCTATAAAATGGGAAGAATAATGTTACTATCCCACAGGGTTATCATGAGATTGGATAAAATAATATAATCAAACAGTTTGCCTGGAACAGGGCAAAAATTCAGTAAATGACAGCAGCTGTTATTTTCATGGCTTCTCTCAAACTACTAGTCACATTTGTTATAATCACTGATTTACTTGGAGTTGAGAATTTGAAAGATTATTGCCTATACTGAGTACATGAAATATCTAAAACCTTCTAGCAAGTGGTCAGTAGCAGACATGCTAATGCAGAATTTTGTGTAATTTTCAGGAAATCAATAGAAAAAAATTAAGATACAAAGCCACAGTTCCCTGGCTTTGATTTAGGTATGGCTCTTTAGGAGAACCCTGGGTTTCATTAATTAGGGGACTGTTTAGCTCTCTGGTACCAAACCATTTTTCATTGCACAGAAATTTCTTATGGTCACTCTGCCTTTTTTCCCCCTCAGATCACAGAGTTGAAGGCTGATTTTCAATACCAAGAATCTCAGATGAGAGCCAAAATGAACCAGATGGAGAAAACCCACAAAGAAGTCACAGAACAATTGCAGGTAACCCTGTTTATTTAATATGGTAACTCTAGTGTAGTTCACTTCAGTTCAGTTGCTCAGTTGTGTCCGACTCTTTGTGACCCCATGAATTGCAGCACGCTAGGCCTCCCTGTCCATCACCAACTCCCGGAGTTCACTTAAACTCACGTCCATCGAGTCAGGAGACCATCCAGCCATCTCACCCTCTGTTGTCTCCTCCTCCTGCCCCCAATCCCTCCCAACATCAGACTCTTTTCCAATGAGTCAACTCTTCGCATGAGGTGGCCAAAGTACTGGAGTTTCAGCTTTAGCATCATTCCTTCCAAAGATCACCCAGAACCAATCTCCTTCAGAATGGACTGGTTGGATCTCCTTGCAGTCCAAGGGACTCTCAAGAGTCTTCTCCAACACCACAGCTCAAAAGCATCAATTCTTCGGCACTCAGCTTTCTTCACAGTCCAACTCTCACATCCATACATGACCACAGGAAATACCATAGCCTTGACTAGACGGACCTTTGTTGGCAAAGTAATGTCTCTGCTTTTCAGCATGCTATCTAGGTTGCTCATAACTTTCCTTCCAAGGAGTAAGCGTCTTTTAATTTCATGGCTGCAGTCACCATCTGCAGTGATTTTGGAGCCCCAAAAAATAAAGCCTGACACTGTTTCCACTGTTTCCCCATCTTAATATTTAAGTAATCTTCTCTTAGATTTCTTTTTTTCTCAGAGCTTGACATGTCAATGAGCATATTAAATCACCTTATAGATGACTTTTATTATTTTCTCTTGGATGTGTTCTAATCTTTCTACCTCAAAAAACAGTAGAATTAATAAATGTGTTCTTGATTTTTGGATAAACCAGATGTGATTCCAGATGTCTAAATTGTAAATTCTGTTTATCCAGCACACTAAGGCACTCCATGGTTGGTTTGTGTTGCATAGAGCATCCGTTTGTAATAGTGGATCCCAGGAGATGCAAGTACACTGATTAACTTCCAGCAAATACTTTCTTCCCGCTCAACCAAACCTGAGAGCTTTTCTGTTGTTTTCTGCCTCTAGAATTTGTTCACCTCTTCCTGACCTCTACATTGTTTCCCTTAGCATCTGCATGAAAAACATCCTATCCTGCTAAAACTTCCTTCGCTCACTGACTTTTTTTTTTTTTTTTAAGGCCAAAAATCGAGAGCTCCTGAAGCAGGCAGCTGCTTGTCCAAGAGCAAGAAGTCAGAGAAGTCAGGAGCTATAACCTCTCCATGAGAGACCACAAGAATGCTCCCGGCAACAGCAAATGGATTCCTTGGTTAAGGTGGCAACCTGGCTGTTCTCTGGGAATTGCAAGCTTCCTTAAGAAATCTCTATATTATTACAGTTATCTTTCTTTGTGTGACTGCGTTGGGCTGAATGGAAACACCTGGTTTGTGCTGTGTTATGACTGCATGCTTGAATGTTTGGGGTTTCAAGCTCCCATCTTTCTCTCTCTCTCTCTCTCACTCCCACTCCCCTCTCTCTACCCGCCAGCCCTTCTCTCAGTACTATTGTCTCTCTTTTGCTACTTTTTTTTTTCCTTTTTGTGGTGGTCACTGCTCAGTGTTATGTGCAGAATGATTTTTTTTTTTTTTGATCCATCATTGCATCCTGCCATACCCATGAGCAAGCAATTTGGCATTAATTACATATCACTGCCACCCTCTGAACTTTGAAAACTGCCACCTTAAGACTTGGTACAATGGAAGAGACTTTTTCTCTCCAGTAAACCTTTTGCTTCAGGGTATACCCTTGGGTTTTTTTCCAGGTATATTATGTATGAACTTTGTACTATGTATAGCCAGAGTTTTATTTATTTTTTAAAAAAAGAAACTTTTTCTTGATAAAGGAATAATGGTAGCCTAGCTTGTTCTTCTTGTAAAAGTGATGCTTTTTTTAAAAAAAAAGTACTACTCTCTAGCTTTTAGTGAAAGAATCAGATCTTTTCTTTCTTGTTACCTTGGAGTCTTAAAAACTGATTGCTAAGGTGAAACAATTCAATATATAAGTATGGAGTTAAGTGCCTTTTGGAGGGTTTCTTGGAAGAGCATGTAAGAAGATGCTTAAGGGAGGCAGCAAAGATTTGGAGAGTCTGTCTTTCTAAATAAGGGCAGAAAGAAAGGTTGTCCAGGTTGTACTGGACACTTCCCTCTCCCTCCCCTTTCTTGATTGTTTTATGTGACTGATTTTAAATTCTCACACTCCACCTCTTTTTGAAAAAAAACAACGCTCTTATATCAGCTGTCATACTGGGCCATTGTCAGATAGCTTTTTTAAAAAATGATTCAAAATGGGATAAGATTTGGACTACAGAGCATTTTGGAAGTTAGTATGAGCTGCTCAAGTATGGACTCTTAGTGTGACTGGGAGAATGATATCCCTGTATGTACTGTCTCCCCACTCTTCCTCACCCACTGCTGCCTGTACACTCCCTGCTTTTAATGGAAATGTGTTGAAAACAGGTGCTTCTCAAAAGCAGCTTGGCCCCAACCTGAACTGTGTCCTGTTTTCCCTTCTTGACCCAGTAGGCACATGGATTTACTTTTCATGTGAGAGGATAGATTTGCATTTCTAGCCATACTCTCAGGTCCTCTGTGATGTTTGTGAAAGAAATTAGAGATGTGTGGTGTGCCATGAAACAGTAAAACCAGCTACTTTGGAATCCTTTAACGCAGGGGGTGATACTGGAGTTAGAGGTAATCATAAGGGCAGATGACATTTGTACCTCAGACTACCAGAAGTGTAGCAGTAAGTTTAACTTACTAGGCATTTCCCAGGAGCAAAGGCTTCTAAGTGGTGAACATTCTCCCGAGTGGAGCCATGCACTTAATTGGACAGAGATGTGGAAAGGAGTGGCTTCCTTCAGATAAAAGGAACAATGGATCCTGTTGCTTATCACTCTGGTAGGGGATGTAATTTTCTTTTCTAAGCAAGGGAAATGGCAGTGCTAAATAGTTTTGTAACTTTTTGAATGAGAAAATTTTAGGTAAAGACAAACTGTCAGATAATATTTTTCAGACGCATTTACATTGACTATGGGGAAAAGATTGTGAAAAAAGTTGCAGTCATGTTATGTTTTTTTTTTTTTTTAATTTTAAAGACTTGAGAAATTTTGTTACCTGAAGTGACAATGTAAAAACATATTTAGTTTTATACTAAATCTTTTTTTAAGGTCTTGGCATTTAATATAAAGCAAATCCATACATTTTCTAACTTTCCACGAGTCCAAAAAGAGAAGGAAGAAACCTCAGTCTTGAAATTTTGGTTTTTAAAAATCATGATACTGTTTTACCATAAAATTGAGTAGCTAACTTTTGGTAACACCTTTTGTTTATTTGTATGTTTGTAATAATGGACATTTTAAAACACAGGAATGTTTTGGTTTGTACAGACTTTGAAAAATGTGTGTTAATAAAAATTCATATGGACTCAAGTATAATTATTGCTTTATTTGTTTGTTTTTTTTCATTTATTTCTTGTTGGTTCACCAATAGACATATTCCATAATCCCCTTCAACCTAGAAAAGAGTCAGTTTGTCTTGCTTGTAGACTTTAAACAATTAAAAGCCTAACGGCGCTAATAGGGAGTTTTATGTCCATCAGAGAATAGACTAATTTCTTTCTTCTGTGATTGTATTTATTCAGTTCAGTTGCTTGCTTGTAAGTGCTGGTGGGCACTGAATATACAGCAGGGGAGACAATTGACAAACTTACTCTCCTCATGAGGCCCCCATTTAATAGAATATTGGACAATGCCATTGTTCCTTTTTATATTTACCATTATTATTCACAATTAACATGGGATGGATCTTCATACGGTATGAATGAAAGGTTTTTGATATGCCATCTCAAGGACAGGGATGTGTTGGTTTGAAACCCTGGTGCCAGTAGGTTTCTAAATCACTAAGTGCCTTTCAGACATCATTGTCACATCCTGGTCATTCTCTTCTGTAGGCTCAATGACAGTGTATTTCCTCTAAATAAAGATAGTTTTATAGGTGCTATCGTCTGAATGTTTATTCCTGCTCTCCCTCCTTGCCAGGGGCTTCCCCGGTGGCTCAGATGGTAAAGAATCTGCTTGCAATGCAGGAGACCCGGGTTTAATCCCTGGGTGGGTAAGATCCTCTGGGGAAGGGAATGGCTACCCACTCTAGTATTCTTGCCTGGAGAATTCCATGGACAGATGAGCCTGGCAGGCTACGGTCCATGGTGTCGCAAAGATTCAGGACTGAGTGACTAACACATGCCCCTGCCAAATTCCTATGTTGAGATCTTAATGCCTCAAGATGGTAGTATTAGAAGGTGGGGCCTTTGAGAGATTCTGTTGTTTAATAAGCTACCCAGTCTGTGATATTTTGTTATAGAAGTCCAAACAGACTAAGACAGAAGACTGTGTTTATGACCATCTTTATTGTGTGAATTCTCTTAATTTACCCATTTGTTGTCTAGATGCTAAGTTGTGTCTGACTCTTTGCTACCCCAAGGATTGCAGCACACTAGTCTTCCCTGTCCTTCACTATCTCCTGGAGTTTGCTCAAACTCATGTTCACTGAATTGGTGATGCCATCAGTCCTTCTAATGAATATTCAGGACTGATGCTGAAGTTGAAACTCCAATACTTTGGCCACCTGATGCAAAGAACTGACTCATTGGAAAAGACCCCGATGCTGGGGAAGATTAAAGGCAGGAGGAGAAGGGGACACCAAAGGATGAGATGGTTGGATGGCATCATCAACTCGATGGACATGAGTTTGAGCAAGCTCTGGGAGTTGGAGATGAACAGGGAAGCCTGGTGGGCTGCAGTCCATGGGGTCGCAAAGAGTCAGACACGACTGAGCAACTGAACTGAACTGAGAAGTGTCTAGAACAGTGCTTGACACATAGTATGCACTAGATTTGGTAAGTTATTATTATGCAAGACTCCCACAGAATCTATATTTTCTGTTTCTTGAGAGGGAAAACAACAGTGACAAAATAGAATGAACACATATGTCCACTGGTTTTTTGTTTACAAAGTTACTTGGTTCCAAGATCACTTTTAGGTCACCAGAACGTTCACCAAAATCACAATTAATATGTCTTTTTTTTTCAACTCCATATTACCCACCTCATATGTGCAACTTCATTTCACTGATCTTTAGAGTGCCATTTTTAACTTTAATAAGATGTAATTTACATATAGCAAAATTTATCCTTCTTAGTGTATAGATCAAAGGATTTTGATGGATGTACAAAGCTGTGAGGGCTTCCCAGGTGACTCAGTGGGTAAGAATCCACCTGCAGTGCAGGAGATCCGGGTTCAATCTCTGGGACGATCCCCTGGAGGAGGACATGGCAACCCATTCCAGTATTCTTTCCTGGAGAATCCCATGGACAGAGGTGTAAGACCTCGCGGCCTTTTCTCAGAATCTGTCGCTCCAAAGACCACAGTGACTAGAATTCGATGCAATCAGCAAGAGGGTTTATTAGGCCGGCGTGCCGGGGTCCAGTCTCCACGCAGGGAGATGAACCCCCAACATCCACTGTGAGGAACTTTTATACCCAAAAATCACAGGCAGGTGTGGGAGGGGTCAAGAAATGTGGTAGTGGGCTATAGGCAGGTGTAGATGGGGTGAGGACATTTCATTGGTGGGAAAGGTCTGCAGATAATTAAGTCGAAGCAGTTGACTGGCCACTCTGCAGCGCTTGGCCAGTTCTTAGAAAAACAATTACCTAGGAAAATTCCGATCGTAAATACATTTTCTTGGGAGGGGGTCTCTCCTGTAAGGTCAGGAAACTAGGTTATAAGTCATCAGTTAAGGAGTAATAGAATGGGGCTTTGTGAAGGACCAGGAGACTCTGAGTCACCAGATAAGGAGTAAGTTATCTCCAGTGAGGCATGGCCTGCCTCCGGGTTTCAGCATTAAGGGGACTTAAAATTTTAACTTAGGTTTCTCAGAGGAGCCTGGTGGCTTACAGTCCATAGGGTCATGAAGAGTTGAACATGACTGATACACGCCTGAAGCTGTGTAATCAAATTGCCAACATTTGTTGGATCATGTAGAAAGCAAGGGAGTTTCAGAAAAACATCTGGTTTATTGACTGTTTTAAAGCCTTTGACTGTGTGGATCACAACAAATGGTGGAAAATTATTAGAGATGGGAGTAACAGATCACCTTCCCTGTCTCTTGAGAAACCTGTAGGCAAATCAAGAAGCAACAGTTAGAACATGGAACAACTGACTGGTTCAAAACGGGAAAGGAGAACAACAAGGCTGAATATTGTCATCCTGCTTCTTTACCTTGTATGCAAGTACATCATGCAAAATGCCGCACTGGAAGAATCACAAACTGGAATCAAGATTGATGGGAGAAATATCATCAACCTCAGAAATGCAGATGATACCACTTTAATGGCAGAAAGTAAAGAGGAACTAAAGAGCCTCTTGATGAAGGTAAAAGAGGAGAGTGAAAAAGCTGGCTTGAAACTCAACAAAAAACTAAGATCATGGCATCTGGTCCCATCACTTCAAGGCAAATAGAAAGGAAAAAATGGAAGCAATGACAGATGTTATTTTCTTGGGCTCCAAAATCACTGCAGATGGTGACTGCAGCCACAAAATTAAAAGACATTTGCTCCTTGGGAGGAAAGCTATGACAAACCTAGATAGCATATTAGAAAGCAGAGACATTACTTTGCTGACAAATGTTCATATAGTCAAAGTTATGGTTTTTCCAGTAGTCATGTATGGATGTGAGAGTTGGACCATAAAGAAGGCTGTTATTCAGTCGCTAAGTTGTGTGTGACTCTTTGCGACCCCATGAATTCAAGGACACCAGGTTTCCCTGACCTTCACTATTCCTTATGGTCCAATAAAAGAAGGCTGAGCACCAAAGAACAGGTGCTTTTGAACTGTGGTGCTGGAGAAGACTCTTGACAGTCCTTTGGATTGCAAGGAGATCAAATCAGTCAATCCTTAAGGAAACCAACCCTGAATATTCACTGGAAGGACTGATGCTGAAGATGAAGCTCCAATACTTTGGCCATCTAATGCGGAGAGGCAATTCATTGGAAAAGACCTTGATGGTGGGAAAGATTGAAGGCAAAACAAGTAGGGGACAGCAGACGATGATAACACAGAATGTACTCATTTTTGTCTGCTTCTTTGGCCAGACATTATGTTTGGACAAAATCACCCATGTTGTTCACGTAGTAATAGGCCATTAATTTTCATGTTCTGTGATCCAACTTGATACTACTACAGTTTATCCATCTGACTGCTGATGGACATTGAGGTTGTCTCCAGTTTGGAACTTGTAGAAATAAATGCTGCTTGCAACAGAAAACAATAGAATTCTACATCATTAACACTACATTAACATTTTAAAATAGAAAAACCTGTAATTACTTTTTAAAATCCAGATGCATATCAGAATTATCTTGCAATTATTTGAAAAATACAAATGCCCAGGTATTGCTTTTTCTCTCCAAAGCTTCAGAAGTGTTTCTAGTGAGCAACCACATTTAAAAACAACTGGACTATAAAATGATCTTTTGCTTTTATCCGGTTATTTCACTTTTCCTATTTCATATTCAGTGCTCTCATTTCATTTAGTTTATGTTTTCCAATTTCTCCACCTATTTTTTTGTTTAGTTCAGTTCAGTTCAGTCGCTCAGTCGTGTCTGACTCTTTGCGACCCCATGAATTGCAGCACACCAGGCCTCCCTGTCCATCACCAACTCCTGGAGTTTACTCAAACTCATGTTCATAGAGTCAATGATGCCATTCAGCCATCTCACCCTCTGTCATTCCCTTCTTCTCCTGCCCCCAATCCCTCCCAGCATGAGTCTTTTCCAATGGGTCAACTCTTCGCATGAGGTGGCCAAAGTATTGAAGTTTCAGCTTTAGTATCAGTCCTTCCAATGAACACCCAGGACTGATCTCCTTTAGAATGGACTGGTTGGATCTCTTTGCAGTCCAAGGGACTCTCAAGAGACTTCTCCAACACCACAGTTCAAAAGCATCAATTCTTCGGCGCTCAGCTTTCTTCACAGTCCAACTCTCACATCCATACATGACCACTAGAAAAACCATAGCCTTGACTAGACGGACCTTTGTTGGCAAAGTAATGTTTCTGCTTTTGAATATACTATCTAGGTTGGTCATGACTTTCCTTCCAAGGAGTAAGCGTCTTTTAATTTCATGGTTGCAATCACCATCTGCAGTGATTTTGGAGCCCCCCCCCCCAAAATAAAGTCTGACACTGTTTCCACATCTATTTGCCATGAAGTGATGGAACCAGATGCCATGATCTTAGTTTTCTGAATGTTGAGCTTTAAGCCAACTTTTTCACTCCATCAGGAGGCTTTTGAGTTCCTCTTCACTTTCTGCCATAAGGGTGGTGTCATCTGCATATCTGAGGTTATTGATACTTCTCCCGGCAATCCTGATTCCAGCCTGTGCTTCTTCCAGCCCAGTATTTCTCATGATGTATTCCACATATAAGTTAAATAGGCAAGGTGACAATATACAGCCTTGACAGACTCCTTTTCCTATTTGGAACCAGTCTGTTGCTCCATGTCCAGTTCTAACTGTTGCTTCCTGACCCTCTCTTTTGGTTACTGTTGTTCTTTCTCAAGATTTTATTAAGCATAGTAGAAAAACTTTTTTATGCATATATATAATATACATATAACTAGTATGCATAATATGTATACATATATAAATAGTCATGTATAATATATATATTTTAGAAAACATGAATTTTTGCCATTTGATTCTACTTGTTTGACTTACTATGAATAGAAATACTACATTTCTAATTTATATTCACTCAAAACTTTGATATAGTTTCATGTATTTTGGCATCTAGTATTACTGCTAAAAGTCTAGAAAATTTATTATCTTAGTGATTTTTTAAAAAAAATTTTGAATGAGGCTTGAAACTTGAAACTTCTAATCCAGTTCTGAGAATATAAAGAAACACTATGTTGTTTAAAAAAAATAGGAAATTAACACGTGATACAGTATTATTTGCAGGTCAGGAAGCAATAGTTAGAACTGGACATGGAACAACAGACTGGTTCCAAATAGGAAAAGGACTACGTCAAGGCTGTATATTGTCACCCTGCTTATTTAACTTCTATGCAGAGTACATCATGAGAAATGCTGGGCTGGAAGAAGCACAGGCTGGAATCAGGATTGCCGGGAGAAGTATCAATAACCTCAGATATGCAGATGACACCACCCTTATGGCAGAAAGTGAAGAGGAACTCAAAAGCCTCCTGATGAGAGTGAAAAAGTTGGCTTAAAGCTCAACATTCAGAAAACTAAGATCATGGCATCTGGTCCCATCACTTCATGGCAAATAAATGTGGAACTGTCATACTTGATTTTGGGGGGCTCCAAAATCACTGCAGATGGTGATTGCAGCCGTGAAATTAAAACCGCTTACTCTTTGGAAGGAAAGTTATGACCAACCTAGACAATATATTGAAAAGCAGAGACATTACTTTGCCAACTAAGGTCCATCTAGTCAAGGCTATGGTTTTTCCTGTGATCATGTATGGATGTGAGTTGAACTGTGAAGAAAGCTGAGCGCCGAAGAATTGATGCTTTTGAACTGTGGTGTTGGAGAAGTCTCTTGAGAGTCCCTTGGACTGCAAGGAGATCCAACCAGTCCATCCTAAAGGAAATCAGTCTTGAATATTCATTGGAAGGACTGATGTTGAAGCTGAAATTCCAATACTTTGGCCACCTGATGCGAAGAGCTGACTCATTTGAAAAGACCCTGATGCTGGGAAAGATTGAGGGCAAGAGGAGAAGTGGACGATGGAGGATGAGATGGTTGCATGGCATAACCGACACAATGGACATGGGTTTGGGTGAACTCCGGGACTTGGTGATGGACAGGGAGGCCTGGCGTGGTGCGGTTCATGGGGTTGCAAAGAGCCAGACACGACTGAGCAACTGAACTGAACGGTATTATTAACTAAAGTATTGATTTTGTCCAAATTGCATAAAATTTTATACTAGTGTCCATTATTTGTTTTCATATCTTATTCAAGACTCCACATTGCATTTAATTGTACTGAGCAGCCTCAGCTCCATACAACAAACTGGTAAATTCTCCTTTCATTTTTATTCCTTGCAAATATTTTCTAATTTTCCTTGTTATGACTTAGATACACCCATCATTTTAAAATGGACATTTAATTTCCAAATACATGAGATTTGAAAAGTATCTTTGATATTAATTTCTCATTTTGATATTAATTTCTCCTTTAAATGCTCTCTTCTCTGCAATCACCCTCTGCATTTTTTCAGTCTTCTAACTTTAGTGAGGCTTTCAAAGGCTAAGTGAAAGATCTCTCTTGGTAAATGTCATATTGCACTTGAAATTATTTTCAAATGTCTTTTGATATCGATTTCTAACATAATTCTACAGTGATAAGAGAAGAGAATCTATGATTTCAATACCTTTGACCATGAAATTTTTGCACCTTGTTTTATGTCCCTAGATATGTTCCAGGGTCTCCTAGTTTATAATGTATGAGAACTTGAATAAAATGTGTATCCTATCATTGCATGAAAATCATATAAATCTTAATTATGTTGAATTGATTCATAGTACTTTTCAGGTCTACTATATCCTTCGACTTCTCTATATTCATTCTATTAATTTTTGAGAGTTTGATATTGAAGCTCCAACCAAAAATCTTATCTACTTAAAAAATAACTGTAATATATAATAGAACTATATGTAACCTTGTTATGTATTTTCCAAGTCTCCTGTAAATGTGTTATCATATATTCATAATTTAAAAACTAAAAAAATAGATCTAAAAAAAGCTTCTCTGGCCTTCTTCATAATAGCTTTGAACTGGAAACAAAGTATGATCAAAAAACAAAAGGATAAAGTATGATCCCTTCTTGATGAAGCCTGAGAACAGACAAAACCAATCTCTGATGATAAAAATCAGAAAACGATTTCTGGGGATGAGGGGAATTGATTAGAATGGAGCACAGCAGGGACTTCCCTGGTGGTCCAGTGTTTAAGAATCCACCCGCCAATACAGGGGACACAGGTTCAGTCCTGGGTCTCCTGGTCCAGGAACTAAAATCCCACATGCCCAGGAGCAAACCCGTGTACCACAGCTACTGAGCCCCCAGCCCTAACTAATGACTGAAGTCCATGTGCTCTGGAGCCCACGCTCTGCAGTAAGAGAAACCACCACACTGAGAAGCGCAAGCATCTCAACTAGAGACAGCTCCTCCTCACAACTAGTGAAGGCCCAAGTGCAGCAACGAAAACCCATCGCAGCCCCTCCCGCAAAAATAGGGCCACAGTTTGAGGAAACTTTCTTTGATAACAATGAAAATGTTGCTTCTCAATTGGGGTGGTGGTTATGTGGGTGCATGGCTTCCCTGGTGACTGGTGGCTCAGTTGGAAAAGAATCTGCCCGCAATGCAGGAGACACCAGTTTGATCCCTGGGTTGGAAAGATTCCCTGGAGAAGGAAATGGCAGCCCACTCATTATTCTTGCCTGGAAAGTTCCATGAACAGAGGAGCCTGGCGGGTTACAGTCCACTGGGTCACAAAGAGTTGGACATGACTGGGCAACTAACACAGTATGTGGGTATATACAAATGTCAAAATTCATTGACATGAACATGTAATATCTGTGTATTCTATTGTATGTGAATCATAACACAATAATAATTAATACAGATGAATTCTGCTTAGTCATAAAAAATGCTGGTATGAACTTCCTAATACTTGGTTTTTGGAACACATATGGATGCACACCTGTTGAGTATATAGTTAGTAGAATTACTGGGTCATAGAATATGCATGAATCATGGCTCTGCAATTTAATAGCTGCATGATGGTGGGCAAGCATCCAGACCTCTAGAGAATACCAGTTTCTTCATCTGTTATCAAGGAGCTAATCTCACCTTGATGAGTTCAAACCATGAAAAACAGTTTTTGTCAATTAGCAAAAAAGATATAATGCTGAGAAATCTCATTTTCTAAAAGCAGTGCTTTTTCAGAAAATTTGACATTTGAAATATCAGTAAGACCGGAACATTCCACTCTTGCCTGGAGCATCTGAGTGACTTTGACACAGAGAAGCAGCCTCAATTTCCAACCCAGGTGCAGAGCTTCAGATAAGGGGTTTCTAGATACAGCATTCCACATTTATCTTCACGTTGTTAGTTTCCAAGGAAACAGGATTTTGAGTCCTTTCATTAGCTCAGGCCCGATGATAATCCCTTTACACATAGCCTGGTATGCTTTGAGGCTATCAAAAACACTGCTTCTTTTAAATTTTACCTACAGTCTTTTCTT
Source organism: Aepyceros melampus (assembly GCA_006408695.1). Taxonomy (NCBI): domain Eukaryota; kingdom Metazoa; phylum Chordata; class Mammalia; order Artiodactyla; family Bovidae; genus Aepyceros; species Aepyceros melampus. Next base: position 612,039 of record SJXQ01003989.1, read on the forward strand.
AAAAATTCTAGAATAATTCTCTCTCTCCGTGTGCTTGGTGAGACGCCCCATAATTCCTCTAGTTTGTAGTCCCTTTTGCAGCATTAAGTTATAAATCTGTCAGACCATAGGTGGTCTCTATCAGATGGGTTTCATCTTGGGAATTACCAATAACTTTGTAAAATGTGTTCACATTGCCTGGATGGGCATTTAAGAAATGATACTTATTATTATTCATGTATAAATTCAATATATACTCATTTGACATCTAGTATTTGCAAGGCACAAATGTATTGCTACAAGTGACAGCACAATATAGCCATGGCATAGATGGAAAACCACTTTTCATTTTAGTTGGAGAAAAACCAACAATAACAACCACCACTTCAAACCAGGATGAAAACCTTTACTGAACTTCACTTCGTTGAACAGAGTCAAATGTAAATGAAAACATTCCCAAGGCTACTTTCTAGGTAAAAAGTACAATGTACATGATTTACTACGGTGGTGGTGGTGCTGCTGCTGCTAAGTCGCTTCAGTCGTGTCCAACTCTGTGCGACTGCATAGACGGCAGCCCACCAGGCTCCCCCGTCCCTGGGATTCTCCAGGCAAGAACACTGGAGTGGGTTGCCATTTCCTTCTCCAATGCATGAAAGTGAAAAGTGAAAATGAAGTTGCTCAGTCATGTCCAACTCTCGCGACCCCATGGACTGTAGCCTACCAGGCTCCTCCGTCCATGGGATTTCCCAGGCAAGAGTACTGGAGTGGGGTGCCATTGCCTTCCCCACTATGGTGGTGCTTTAGTTGCTAAGTCGTGTACAACTCTTGTCATGGGCTGTAGCCAGCTAGGCTCCTCTGTCTATGGAATTTCTCAGACAAGAATACTGATTTACTCTACTATGTGTGCTGTGTGCTAAGTCGCTTCAGTCATGTCCAACTTCTTGTGACCCTGTAGCTTGCCAGGCTCCTCTGTCCATGGGATTCTCCAGGCAAAAATACTGGAGTGGGTTGCCATGAGGTCCTCCAGGAGATCTTCCCCACCCAGGGATCATACCGGCATCTCTTAGGTCTCCTGCATTGGCAGGGGGATTCTTTACCACTAGTGCCACCTGGGAAGTCCATACCATTGTTGTTAGGTGCTAAGTTGTGTCCAACTCTGTGATCCCATGGACTGCAGAACACTAGGCTTCCCTGTCCTTCTCTATCTCCCAGGGTTTGCTCAAACTCATGTTCATTGAGTAGGTGATGCCATCCAACCATCTCCTCTTCTGTCACCCCCTTCTCCTCCTGTCCTCAGTCTTTCCCAGCATCAGAGTCTTTTCCAATGAGTTGGCTCTCATGTCAGGTGGACAAAGGATTGGAGCCTTAGCTTCAGCATCAGTCCTTCCAATGAATATTCAGGGTTGATTTCCTTTAGGAGTGACTGGTTTGATCTCCTTGCTGTCCAAGGGACTCTGAAGAGTCTTCTCCAGCACCACAACTCAAAACCATCAATTCTTCAGCTCAGCCTTCTTTATGGTCCAACTTTCACATCCATACCTGACTGCTGGAAAAACCATAGCTTTGACTATATGGACCTTTGCTGGCAAGATATATAAAACTATGGACTTCCCAGTTGCCGCTAGTGGTAAAGAACCCATTTGCCAATGCACGAGACAGAAGAGACTTGGAGTTGCAAAGAGTCAGACACAACTGAAGCGACTTAGCGGGCAAACATATAAGACTATGGATTCTAAAAATATATATATGGTTTTAAAAACCAGAATGAGAGCCCCCAAATGTCATCTGTCCTTTTCTATAGAGAAAAAAAATGCTCTTATAAATGCTCCAACAACAAAAAAAATAGAGACAGATTTTCTTATAAAAGCTCTAAGGCTGAATGCAGGCTCATTCACCCATTAAGGGCCCCCTCCCACACAGGCAAGCAGCTTCCTCTCTTGGTCATTCCCTAGAGACTGCAAAGCAGACTGGGGTGAAGTGGGGTGGAGAAAACGGAAAAAAAAACCACTGCCAGTTTCCCCTCACTTCTGTCTATCTTGATTGCCCCCAAAGCAAAATCTACCCTTGTCTTTCCATTTACCATAAGCTCACAAAATGCAGTCTTCTATGGAAACACTGAGGTCATACATTACAAGTTACTTAAGGGAATGATTTTAAAATTTGAGAATCTAGTTCTCCAAGAAATCCTGGTTTGGGATATAGATGAAGAAGCTATTTGGAAGGATTTAGATGGAGAATGAATTTGGTAATACGAGAATGCATTTTAAGGACATAGCAAGATGACAATACGATTAGCTTAGTGCTTGGGTTTTACAGTCAAATCTCAGAAAAGCAAATTAACCTCTGTAGCATTAACTTTCTCACCTGAAATAGGGAAAATGATCATGCTTGTTGTTGTTACTTTACTTCAACATTTAAAAATCGATTGTCCGTTATCTATGACTTCCCTGGTGGCTCAGATGGTAAAGCACCCGCCTACAATGCGGGAAAGCCGGGTTGGGAAGATCCTCTGGAGAAGGAAATGGCAACCCACTCCACTACTCTTGCCTGGAAAATCCCACGGATGGAGGGACGTGGTAGTCTACAGTCCATGAGGTCCGTTATCTAGTCTGAAGGTAAGAATAGTTAGGACATCGTCCCTTGGCGTGAAACAGCTTATGAATAACTGAACTGCAATTGAGGGGGGGGGTCACACATAATACGTGCTTTAAAAATCTTTATTATTATTATTGTTAGGCTTCCCAGGTGGCGCACTGATCAAGTATCCTCCTGCCAATCCAGGAGACACAAGAGACGCTGTTTCTATCCCTGGGTGGGGAAAGATCCCCTGGAGAAGGAAATGACAACCCACTCCCATATTCTTGCCTGGAAACTTCCAGAGACAGAGGAACCTGGCGGGCTACAGGCCATAGGTTAGCAAAAAGTCGAACACGACTGAGCGACTAGGCACGCAGACTAAAGAGGGGCGGAGAGAGAAATGAAAGTGATTTGTAAACCATAAAAGTGCTTCGAAAATCCTCCCAAAGCCCTAGGGGATGAAAACAGTGAGGAATCTCAGGAGTTTGGTTACGGATCTGGGTTTCAAGTTGTCGAATTCTCCATATTTGGGCCTGAGTTCTCAGAATAGAACAGGATAGGATGTCAGGGTTGAGATCATCTGGTACAATTTTATGCTAATGAAAAATTCTTGCCTTCTGTCGCCGGGCCCTGACAATAAACAACACCGCCACCCCAGACTCTCCCATCCAAGTCCCAACGGCATGACGTCATCGCTCCGCCCCGCAAGCTCCCGGGCGTCGCGTCTCCAAGCTACCCTTCAGCCACCAGGTCCGGCGGCGCCTGCGCAAATGCGGGGCGGGTCGAGCCGGGGCGGTCGCGAGCGCGCCGCGAGGGGGCGGGGCCGGTGCGCACGCAGCTTCATCCCGTCCCCGCCCTTTCTCTTCCCGGTTTCCCTGTCAGCCTGCGGGTCGGGTCTGGCGGCTGTTTCCGGTAGGAGCGCGGTGCGGGTGGAGTCGCTGTCTGCTCCTCGTCATGTCCTACGGTCCCTTAGACATGTACCGGCACCCGGGGGCCTCGGGGCCGCCGCTCCGGGACTTCAGCAGCATCATCCAGACGTGCAGCGGCAACATCCAGCGGATCAGCCAAGCCAGTGAGCCGGGGTACCGCGGCGGCTGGGGGGCGGGGGTCGTCCCGACGAGGCGGCCGGGACGGCGGGGCCCGGCCGGGGCTACGGCCAAAGCCACACCTGGGGCCGTCTCGGGCGCTCCGCTCTGGATACGGTAGGCTGCCATCCCCGAATCTGCCAGGCCCAGGCACCCTGAGGGTCCGGCGCCTCAACCGAAGCTCGAGTTTCTTCTCAGGAGTTCTGCCCTTAAGGTGTTTTGGGGCTAGGACAGCAGTCCTGACAGCCCCAGGGTGGGAGGGTGTGTTTGCTCCAGAGCAGTGAGTCGGCCTGATGCAGCGGTCAGCCGAGTTTTTCCTGTCATCTGCTTCCCTCCACCCACTTCTCTTTGACCAGTTTGGATCGGGAATTGTTTACTGGTTTAGACTTTACATTCTGCTCAGCTTCTGGCTTCTTGAAAGTCAGCTGCTTTCAATTAAGCAGAGTGGAGAATGCATGTGTTTTGGTGACTTTAATACAGTTCTTCCTGTAATGTTTGGAAGTCAGTTACAGTGACTTGTATTCAAGGGGTCAGATGATTCTACTTTAATAAAGAGAATTCACCAAAGACACTTCAGTTTACAGTATTTTGTCTTTTGTAGCAGAAGGTTTGCGTGTTTTTGGATTTCAAGCTGATGAGTCTTTTGTTTTCCTTCCCCATCTAGTTACTCTTTTGAACAAGCATGATACACAGAGAAGCTCAGGGACATGGCCACAATCACATAGCAAGTAAGACATGGTAGACTTGGTGGTGGATTTCAGAATGTCACTGCTTGTCTTAAAACTGCCTCCTCACTGTTAGGGTCTAAATGAGACTAGATGAATGAGTTAAATCTTGTGCCTGAAGATCAGCTCAGAGCCTTATAAACAGGAGGTCAGCAGCAGCAGCAACTACTTGGAAGGAATGGTATCATCATCCTTGTTGTTTATTATTGTGTTTTTGTGAGCTTGGCTGTACCTTGTTAATAGGTAGAACTGGTTGGTCCTGAATCACAATTGTGTTCTATATTTTAAAGAAAAATACCGCTTAGCTTTTAAATTTAATATGTAATGTAGAATTTGAGAGAGGGAAAGTTTCTGATGGAAATCATTTGAGTCTTGGCGCCTTGGAAGTGGAAAGAAGACTATGTCATCTGTGAAATCCAGAAATTTGAAACAAAAATTTATATGACCACTGGTGGGATTTTCCTGGTGGTCCAGGGAAGTTAAGACTCCATGCTTCCACTGCATGGGGCACAGGTTCAAACCCTGGTTGGGGAACTAAGATCCCATATGCTGCATGGTGCAGCCAAAAAATAAAAATATTTTTAAAATATATGACCACTGGTTAGGAAGTATAGTACTTTGTGTTCCAGTTTCCTTTTGTGAGGGAGCTGTAATACAGGCTAGATCAGAAAATTCTGATTCAAAGCCAAAAATTTATTGTTGAGACCAAATCTAATTTTAATGTCTATTTGTGAAATGTTCATTCTGTATGCATTTGTTTGAGTATCATGCATGTACTGTGTATAAGAACTGGCAGGGAGCCTTTGGCGTACATAGAGACTGAAAGGATTTGGTGTCTAGAAGAGATATAATAAAATTACAGGTAGTCAGGAGAGACATCTTTTTCACTTGGGAAGGACCAGGGAAGGCATTATGGCATCTGAGTTAGGTCTGGCTGGAAAGATGATGGAAAGGATTTGAACTTTTTGCAATAAATAGGAGACGGGCATTTAAGGAGGGAATTAAATGAACAAGGCATGGTAGGGGGAAAGCATGTGCTGTGAAAAGTAGAGTGGTTTAATTTGGCTAGCGTGGTGGATTGTAGAACGTAGTGCAAAGTAGGCTTGGAAAGGTTAAGTTGGGACCCAGATATGAAGGGCTCTAAGTGCTAACCTAATGGGTTTGGATTTAATTCTGTAGAAATGTGTAAATCGAGTTGGAAGGGAGAGACTGGAATCAGAGATACCAGTTAGGAACTGAAAATGAAAAGAAAGAAAGGATAGGAGAGGTGTCTTTGGCGATAGAATTCATAAGATTTAGCTCTTGGTTAGGCATGAGGCTCAAATAGTAGTTGGATTCAGCCATTAGTAACATTAATAGCTAACATTTTTGGTGCATACTGTGTGCCAGGTGATATAAGTGCTTTACAGGCATTATCTAACTTGATTTTGTAACAACCCTTTGAAGTAATTATCAGTATTATTTCTTTTTATCGGTTAGGAAACAGGCTAAGAAATTTGAAACCAGATCTGTCTCTTATGACCAACATTTAGCCTTCTTATAATTTTTAATTAATATTACAGTTTTGTAGCAGTTAACACTTCAGCAGGTTAGAAGTGACTTTTTTTTTTTTTTTAAACTCTTCATAGGAAGCTATGGGGAATACCTGAGCTGTGGAACTTTCTCCTCTTATGGTTTGTCTACCTCTCCTGCTAGATTGTTAGTACCTTTGAAGAAATGAGACATGACTTATTCATCTTTATATTTCTAGTACTTACCTCAGATCTATCCATATGATAGATTCACTCATTAGCTGTTCAACAGATATTCTTTGAGCACCTGCAATGCACTGGGGATGGAGTGATGAGCAAGATAGACAAACCCTGCCCTGTTAGTGTGTGTATATGTATATGTGTATGAATGTGTGTGTATACATACATATGCATACATACACATATATAACTAATGTTGAGAAATAATAAGTGCTGTGAAGGAAAAATAAAGCAGGATAAGGAGACACAAAGTAACCAGAGAAAGAAGTGCTATTTATCTTACATCAGATGGTCAAGGAGGCCCTCTCTGAGTAGAGCCCTGAATGAAGTGAGGGAGAGAGCCATGTGAGTAGCTGAGGGAAGGCATTCTAGGCAGAGGAAATTGCAAGAGCAAAGACCTCAGTGCCTTCAAGAATGGCAGGGAGACTAATGTGTCTGGACTGCAGTTAGAAAAGAAGCATAGTAGGAAAAGAGGCTGTGGAGATAGCCAGGGATCATATTATTTAGGGCCTTGATGCTCAGTAAATTGTATTTAGTAGATTTGAATGAATGAGATTTTTTTCCACCTCTCCCTGCCTCATTTGCCTTGTGCTATGTGGTTCCTACCACATCTTATGACCCTAGGCAGTGTGAGTTGGAATTTTCCCTTTGGGATTGTTTAGTGAGGCTCTGGGAGTTGGAAATAGGTACCGTGACATTGTCTCTACCCAGTTACCAGGCTGGTACCCATTCCCCAAACTTGGCCAGTGTACCTAAGTATAAGTCTGGATGTGACACTGCCCTCCCCGCCCCACCTCAGACATGCCCACATCCATATAGTCCTGCAAGGACCTGTATTTATTGAAAATATGAGAGAATAGCTTGTTCTTTTTTCTCAGCTTTTCAGCTGCATTTGTGGGTTTGGAATTGCTGAGCCTTTCAGGCTGAAATACGGCAGGCCACTGTGTGGGTTGTTACAGGTACAGCTAAGGTTGACTGCCTGGCACAGATGGTTGTTATCAGTATGTGTGGGCAACAGAAGAAAAATGCTTGCCTCCGCCTGTTGTGAAATGAAGGGTCTGGGCAGATAGAGAGCAATAACCTAACAAGCTCCAAGTTACCTCTGAAGAGATTAAAGAACAGCATGTCGTTCTTTAATGTTGCTAATTTATTGATATGATTTTGTTTACTAGAAAATTAAAAGCAGCTAAACTTTTAAAATTGACGGTTGTGTGAAATCCTGTGGGGCTGTTCTTTTAAAATTGTTTCCCTTTGCTGTTTATTTCATTGCCCTCTCTGTGAAGTCTTCATGATCTCAGCATCTGTATCCAGCAGCATAGTCTCACTGTTTCTGTTTCCTTTCTAGTTCACCCCAACAATGCTATCAGCAGTATGTCTAAAATCCCTCTTACCTCCTCAAGAGCCTACAGTGGCTGGCTCTTGTTGCTGCATCAGGTCTTAAGCATTCCGCTTTGCTTCCATTGTCTTTGTCATCTTAATCCAAATTAGCCATATTTTCTCCTATTCATCACCCTTTGCTCCAGGCAGGCCATTTTTCTTAACATCCCTAAACATTGATTTCTGCAGCAGGTTTTTGCTCATTGTATTCCTCCTTTCTTCAGTCGTTCCCTACCTCGCAAACCACCTAAATTATACAAATCCTTTGGGTTGTGCTCAAATCCTGTCCCTTGTAACTAAGCTTTCCCTTGCTTTTCAAAGAATGAAGTCACCAGGAGCCTGGGAGTTAGGCTCAGCAGATCTGTGACAGAGTTCTTGCTCCTCTATGTTGTTCCATTAGCCTGGAGCAGTTCCCCTTTCTGTCTGTTACCCCATCTGTAAAATGAATGCTATTGGTAAAATGGGTTATTTGAAAGTGCCTAGTGTAGTGCCCGGCCGGAGTATAATTGGTGAGTCCCCTGCTCCACTATAGTTTAGTAGTTAAGTGAGCGGGCTCAGAAGTCAGACTGTCTGGCTTTGAGTCCTAGATCTGCTTCTAACTAGCTATGTAAGCATATTGCTGTTTCAGTTTCCTCATCTATAAAGTGGAGTTAACAGTCTTTACTTCATAAGATCATGAGAATTAAATGAGGAAATTTATGTAAAGTGCTTGAAGCAGGCCTGCAACATTGTTTAAGAAATGTTAACTATCATTTTGTTTTTCTTTTTGAATTGCAAGCTTAGCACTTAACTTTATTCTGTATTCTGTAATTAATTCATGCTTTTTGACCTTGTTATTCCAACTGAGAGATCACTGAGTTTTGTGGGGATAGCAACTGTGCATTGTACAGCTCTCTTTTAACTACAGGGCCTGGCACTGCAGTGGATATGTGTTAATAGTTGGCATTCAGTATGTACTTAATTGATTTTTATCATTGCTAAGTACATTTTTCTTGGTCTCGAGTTTGATAATAATAGCTATCCTTGATTGAGTTCTTTTAAGTACCAGACACTGTTCTGAATTTAGCTTCATATCGTCTTAATGTCAGCCTCACAGCAGCCACATGAGGATTCTCTTGTTATTCCCATTTTTTAGGTGAGGAAACTGAGGCGCAAAGGAGTGGAGCCTTTTACTAGGAAGTGGGGAGCTGGGAATAACACACAGGCTGTCTCAATTCAGAGTCTGTGTTCTTAACCCGTTCTGTGTTCTATCATGGGTATGGTAAATAGAAGATTATACCTTCGATATTCAGTGTTCATGTTCAGTTTAGTTTAGTTTAGCACTTTCCTATTATGGTGGCTAAAAAGTCAGGTCATTTTCATGATAGCTTTGCAAAAACGATGCAAACCTAATTTTCAGAGTAAGACGCTGAGATGACTTCATTGTCATGATTTATGTCGTAGCATAAGCTATGATGTTCTCATTTTATGTAAATACGATTCTTTCCTTGAATATATGTTTGCTTGTTTACCTTTATGGTAGTTGCTTTCAATGTGTCTAGACTTTGATAGGACTAAGGTTCATTTGGAGATGCAGATTCTGCTAAAAGCTGGCGTCAGTTAAAGTCCACGACGAGTGTTCAGTTTAGAGCAGTTCCTAGTGTTGATGTTAGCTGGAATGTGCAATAAGTTGGTTTGCTTTGTAGTCTTATAAAAGTTTTAGCCAGGACATGCTTTTAAACACGAGAGGTCAGTGATAGGAGAAATTGAGGCCCAGTTTTAAAAATAACAAAATTGCTTACACAGAACTGAAGAACTTTCTTAACATTTGGCCTAGTTATCCGATTTCCAGATTATGTAGCATTTCATAGAAGATAGATACCCAGTGATTTTCATGCAAAATGTAACAAATCAATCTAAAAGTAAAACTTTCATTTAATAGAATGCTTAGAAAAGGAGTTTTCTCATTAACTAAGCTGACCAGAAAACTCTTTTAGATTTAACCCATTTTGATAAAAATTATTCCAAAAAGTATCACTTTTTAACATCTTAAGTGCATTCAAGGAAAAAATAAGTGTGTATGTAACTGTTTCTTTTTGTGCTTTAGGTTTAAGGGATATAGTTCTTTTCTTTTTTAAAAAAGAGTTATTTGTTTATTTTTGTAGCTGGGCTCATCTTTGTTGCTGCTGTAAGCTTTCTCTAGTTGTAGAGAGCTGAGCTTTCTCTGGTTGTAGAGAGCGTTCTCTAGTTGTGGTGTGGGCTGCTTGTTGCGGTGGCTTCTCTTATTGTAGAGCACAGGTTTTAGGCTCTCAGGCTCAATAGCTGTGGCACACAGGCTGAGTTGTTCCCCACCATGTGGGATCTTCCCAGACTAGGGATCAAACCTATGTCCCCTGCATTGGCAGGTGGTTTCTTAACCACTCGACCATCAGGGAAGTCTCAAGTGATACAGTTCTTGGTTGTGAAACAGATGTGTTATTGAGTCACTATTTTCAAATAAACTCTGATGTTGGTGGTTATGGAGGGCATTATACGAAGAATTCTACTTCCAGTAAACAAAGATGCTATTGTCCTTATCATTTGAATTTTGGGGCATCTTGCTAGAAACTTTTAGGAAAATATCAATATTCAGGAATTTGAATAAAACTAATGAAAGCTTGGATTCATTCTGGTGCTTAGCTAAAAAGTGACGCTGTAAAGTCCTTCTCCCCTCACCCAATCCCCCCATCCCAATTTACGTATTTGAGCAAACGAAGTCAGAAAAGACTAGGTAAAAAAAAAGTTCTCAGCTGAGTTTAAACCAAGAACAGCTGATTTTAAATTGACTTTTCCCCCACATCTGTAAAATCCCTTTTGCTGTCTAGGGCATTTAATATACATTTTGATCAGTGATTAACAACTTGAAATTTTGAAATCTTTAGAGTTTCTAAAGAGAATGCTCTATGTAAAGACAGTCAGTAAGATGAGATCTGGTTCCTTGAACTGCCATACTAGTAACATATGTGTTACCCTGTAACCAATTATTTTCTGGAGGAGTGTGTATGCATGTGTGGTTATGCAAATACAAAAATGAGTAGAATGTGGTCCCTCCTCTCCAGAGGTGTATAGTCAGTCCAGTCCTATTTGTACAGAGAGGCAGAGTCTCTCTCAGCCAAACTCTGGCTTGCAAAAAACCTGCTTGGTCATACAGCATCATTCTGGGACTAGAGCTCTTCATTATTGTTGACTTTTATCACTGAGCAGTGGTAGGAGTACTTGGAGGTCATTTAGTCCTTATGTAGTCGTAATAATTGAATGAGGAAAAAAGCCCCACCCACACGAATAGTAAGTACTGTGACAGCCAATAAGTACTCAATATGTGTTAGTTAACCCTGAGCATCATATATAATTGGGGAGAGAGACCCAGCAACATGAAATGATTTATGTGGTGCCATACATGTAGTTAGTGGTCCTGTTTGGCTTAGAATTTAGGTCTCATTATTCCTAGATCATGTTCGTTCATATCTGCTGCCTTGAAGTGGCATAACATAAAACTGAGAAAGTGAAGTAAAGTCACTCAGTCGCGTCTGACTCTTTGCGACCCCATGGACTGTAGCCTACCAGGCTCCTCCCATGGGATTTTCCAGGCAAGAGTACTGGACTGAGTTGCCATTTCCTTCTCCAGAGGATCTTTCCCACCCAGGGATCAAACCCTGGTCTTCTGCATTGTAGGCAGACGCTTTACTGTCTGAGCCACCAGGGAAGTCTCAAAACTGAGGCTACTGAATTAATCAGCAATTGCTTCCTGCTCCCTGGGTGCTGGCACTCTGCTGGACTCCGGTAAATATACAGGAACCTTCCCAAAGGTGGCAGGGCCTTAGGAAGGGACCGGGTTAGAGCAAGGGCATCAGCCTATCTGGAGGAGAGAGCTGTTAAGTGAGGGAGCTGTCAGATAAGCGGGGTGGGGCAAAGTGCAGGCTGGCAAATGGAAGCCTGCCCTAAGTCACCACATACTCTGTATTTCCTCTAAAGGTCTCTCTGCCTGTGAGAGTCTAATGTGACATAAAAACATATAGTGATTGGAATTAGCCCTGGATTTGAATTCCGGTTTTTATGGACTTCCTTGGTGGCTCAAGTGGTAAAGCGTCTGTCTACAATGCGGGAGACCTGGGTTTGATCCCTGAGTTGGGAAGATTCCCCTGGAGAAGGAAATGGCAATCCACTCAAGTACTATTGCCTGGAAAATCCCATGGACAGAGGAGCCTGGTAGGCTACAGTCCATGGGGTCGCAAAGACATGACTGAGCGACTTCACTTTCACTTTTATGACACTGCTTAAAACCATCGATGGCTTCCCATTTCATTCACATTGGAAGGCCTTGCTCCAGTTTACAGGGTCCTGTGTATTCTGGCTCTGCCTGTCTCATCTCTCTCTCGTCACATTGGCCCCCTGTTTCTCCATCACAGCAGGTGCTCTTGCCTTGGGGACTTTGTGCTTCATGCTCTCTGCTTGAAAGCTTCTCCCCCAGATATTTTCATGGTTTGATCTTTCACTTCCTTTAGGTCTCTACTCTGTGTCACCTTATCAGAGAGGTCATCTTTGACTACCTTGTGTAAACTAGTACCCTCTCCCTACCCTGTTATTCCAGCCCTTACCTGATTTTATTTTTCTTTATAGCACTTACCACTACCTGATACATGCTTATTATCTCTTCTCCTAAAAAGGAAAACTTCTTGAGAACAATGTCTTCTAGAGCACATAACAGTAGAATAGGTATTCTAAATGGAGGAATGAGTTTTGTAACAGCGTGAGCCTCAGTGTCCATTCAGTTCAGTCGCTCAGTTGTGTCCGACTCTTTGCGACCCCATGAATTGCAGCACGCTAGGCCTCCCTGTCCATCACCAACTCCCAGAGTTCACTCAGACTCACGTCCATTGAGTCAGTAATGCCATCCAGCCATCTCATCCTCTGTCGTCCCCTTCTCCTCCTGCCCCAAACCCCTCNCCCCTTCTCTTTTTTCCCTTCCCCCCTTTTTTCCCTTTTCCCCTTCCCTCTCGGAGAGTCTTACACTGATGCTGGTCTTCCCCCATGTCTCCTATTTTCTCTAATCTCAGCAACTCATTTTTAATAGTATATGTAGGCCAAGAGCTGGACTAGTCTTTCTCAGCAATGTAAGAAATGTCTGCTCTGGTGTCTAACAGCCCTGACATTTTATTTCCTTGAAATTAAAACAATCTTTTAAACTTTTAAAGGCCTAGAAGCTGTAATTTTTTTGCACCCAAAAAGCGAGGTCACTAGATTTAAATCCTCTGAGTCCCCTAACTTGAGAAGTCAAGGTTTTTCCTGTCTGATAATAAGGTAAAAGCAAAAGCTGTGTTATTCCTTGACTTTTATTAATTTGCAGTTTTAGTAAGCTGCGAAATAAAAACTTTAATTTTTCCAGAATAATCAGAATTTACTACACCAGACCCCACCGAAATTCTTTGAAAAGCAAGTTACGTCCTAGCACAAGTCTACAATGTCCTCAGGCAGGGGGCTAGCCACTCCCATTGGAATATGAGCAACTGGCACATCAGGGGTTAATATTGTTGCCAAGTCTCATTTTTGCTCTGCTTTTTTTCTTAGCCTGGGGTTAATTGGCGCGGCTTTTTGTCTCTGTTTAGTAGGACATTGCCGACAAAATTGCTTTATTTGGCCACAAGAGAAACAGTTTTTTATTTGTAAAATCCCTATTATGATTTTTTTTTTCTTTTTCTCTCTTTTCCTTTTTCTGGGGCGCGGAGGCTCGCCATGTCTACTTACCTGTCCCGGCTGCTAAGATCCATAAGAGAGAGAGCCCAGGGCGGGCCACTCTCTGATATTCAAACGGACGCCAGTGGCCTAACGTAGATGGTGCAAATCTCTTGTCTCGAGGTTTTATTGGCTTTCCACGTAAACCAAGTTATTCAGCCTTCTTTTCTCCATCTTAATTTTCCTACTATACTATTTCTTCCTAATCTATTCTTATATTTCTAAATAAATAAGTTTTTCCTTGCCGACGCCGTCCCCCCTTCGAATCACCCTGGATCCACCGGGGCTGGACCCCGGCACCAAAGGCTGCTCTGATCCCTCTTAAAGCTTAAAAACAAGCCTCAAAAGGATCAAACTGTTTTTCCAAGTAACTGTGTCTCAGGATAAAGTTCAAGAATATTTATGAAAATTAAAGTAAAGTGAAAGTCATTCAGTCGTGTCCCACTCTTTGGGACCTCATGGACTATACAGTCCATGGAATTCTCCAGGCCAGAATACTGGAGTGGGTAGCCTTTCCCTTCTCCAGGGGATCTTCCCAACCCAGGGAATATAAAAGAATATTTATAGGAATATAAAAATGTCTATATATTCCTATATAGGAACATAAGAATATATAGAATATTTATAACAATATAAAAATACACAGTATTCATTAAAGTAAAATTCACAGTGTGTAGCATCGAATAAGAAATCACCAGGCATGTGAGAAAGTGGGAAAACATGACCCAGAATGAGGAGAAAAATCACCAATAGGAAAAGATCCAGTAATAAAACATGATAGTATTCATAAACAAGTATAGTAAAACAGTTATTATAAATATATTCTGTAAGTTCAAGAAGGTGGAGGGCACATGTAGGACTAGAATGGGACTGTGCCTGGTGTCACCAATGGGTGGTCGATTTAGGGGGTGACTGTCAGTTCAGAGATTGCATGTTCCATACCTCATGACTTTCCATCCTTATCTATCTGTAAGTGCTACTCTTGTTCCATCATCTGTTCCATCTGCAGCATGTTTTAAAGGGAAATAACTTATTGTTCTTAATAAATCTTGTGAAGTCCACGTTTTTCTCATAATCTACTTGTTCACTCAAGCTGTGAGTTTCATCTGTATTTCATAAACTAATATCTTACACACAATCTATGCTTAATGTTTCATCCATTCTGTTTGGTTTTTTGTACTTTATGGTGGATTATAATAATCTATATCCATACAATATTTATAGCATCTATACACAGGTATATCTGTCTATAGCCATATCTCTTTATCCATATCTCTTTATCTATTTATAACATAATGGCAGGACTTTGGCTGTCTTGTTCAATCTGATAACCTCTGCACCAAGGAAAGTGCCTGACACATAATAAATGCTCAATAAATTCTTGTTGAATTACTGCATGTTAGAGTTTTTCCAAACACATTTAATATAGTGCAAGCTGGTTGTTTCCCTTTTGTCACTATTTACTTGGCCCTCAGGTACAATGTATTTTCTTAGGAGAAAAGTATTAAGATTGCCACTCAAATGGTAACTAAAATTTTTTTCTAGAGTCAAGGAACTAACTAGTAGAACTAGCAGTTGGTATGAATCAGTTCAGTTCAGTCACTCATTTGTGTCCGACTCTTTGCGACCCCATGGACTGCAGTACACTAGGCTTCTCTGTCCATCACCAGCTCCCAGAGTCCACCCAAATTCATGTCCATTGAGTCAGTGATGCCATCCAACCATCTCATCCTCTGTTGTCCCCTTCTCCCACCTTCCATCATTCTGACATCAGGGTCTTTTCAAATGAGTCAGTTCTTCACATCAGGTGGCCAAAATATTGGAGTTTCAGCTTCAGCATCAGTCCTTCCAATGAATATTCAGGACTGATTTCCTCTAGGATTGACTGGTTGTATCTCCTTGCAGTTCAAGGGACTCTTAAGAGTCTTCTCCATCACCACAGTTCAAAAGCATCTATTCTTCAGTGCTCAGCTCTCCTAATTGGTATGAATAACCAGTCTAAAATAAAATAGAGGAAATGAGAAAAACACCTAGATTTAACCTTTAGCTACAGTGTCTCCACTCTATTCTTCAACTCCCCATTCCAGTCAAAATGACATCTCTCCATTGAGGCAAAGTATTTTCCAGGGTATGTGCTCAGTAAGGGGCAAGGCAGAAGTAAGAACGGAACAATTGTTCAACTAAATGGAAAAGACTATCCAGAACTTTTCAGTTTTCTCATCAGTGGGGCTGGAGCAAGGGAGGTAGGAAGGACATCAGGAGAAGGGACTCGGGTATGTTTCAAGCATTCAAATTACTGGAGACAATGAGAAGGTGGGCTGTGTGTTCCACCTGTGGGGAAGGTGCCTGTTAGCCAAGTCCTTTACTCCACAGGGGTTGCATTTAAAGAAAGATATTATTCAAGCCAGAATTCACAACTCTTATGAGGCTTGCTTAGTTATCAGGGCCCAGTGAGAGCTGGAAGAAACATGGGAAGATTGAAGTGTGGCAACAGCAGGATACTGGCAAGCAATTGTGAAATGGGCATCTCTGCCCTTCTGAAGGCTGTGCCAGTCATTGAAATAATCTCAGATGAACAGGCACATTAGGAAAATTACTATTATTATGCATTACAAAGTTGCAAAGAAAATGTGTCCTTTTATAGCATAGTATTTTTAAAAAGTCTTAGAACGGAAATGTTAAAAGTTTTCTCTAGCTTTCCTCTTCCTAATTCTGGTTTTGGTGTTTTTATAGTTTTCCTTGGAGCCCATTTTCCATTCATTGGCCACAAAAGAAGGTGCACACTGACGT
>SJXQ01003989.1:628253-656202 GCA_006408695.1 Aepyceros melampus
GACGTCACTTGTGAAATTGCTAGTTTCTATCAGGCCAGGAATGAGGATTTCTCCAAAGATTTATGCTGGCAGTTTCTGCTTCCTGTTGGGGGTGAAGTGGAGGAATGGACTATATTATTACTGAAATATGAAGAAAAGGCACAGTGTTATTTTATAAGTCCTATTCTCCTTGTATCAGAATGGCTTATGATATGCTACAAAGGACACTGTCAAGAACGTAAAAACATAGCCCATAGGAGAGGAGAAAATATTTGCAAATCACATATCTGATGAGGGACTTGTATCCATAATATATAAAGAGCTTTTGCAACTCAATAATAAACAGATGATTACCTTATTTTTAAAAGGGCAAAAGGTCCAAATGGACTCTTTGTCAAAGAAATTATGCAAGTAGAAGATAAGCACATGACAAAATGCTCAACATCATTAGTCTTTAAGAGAAATGCAAATCCAAACCACAGTGGGCGATCACTTCATTCCCAGTAATCAAAAAGACAATAACAAGTGTTGGTGAGAGTGTGGAGAAGTTGACACTCTTGTCTACTGCTGATGGAAATATAAAACCATGGAGCCACACTGAAAAGCAGTGGTATTTTCTCCAAAGCTTAAACATGGAGTTGCCATGTGATCCAGAAATCCCATCCCTAGGTATATAGCCAAAGCAAATGAAAAGCTTTATCCACACAGTGTATGATTCTATTTATGTGAAATGTCCAGAATAGCCAAATCTACAGAGACAGAAAGTAGATTAGTGGCTGCCTGGGGCTGAAGGGTGTTGGGAAGGTGGAGAGAGACTGGTAATGGGTACTTGGGTTTTGCGGGGTGTGATGAAAATGTTCTAAAACTGAGTATGGTGATGGCTGCTCAACTCTGAGAATAAACTAAAAACCATTTAAATGGGTTAATTGGATGGTTTGTGAATTATATTTCAATAAAATTGTTATTAAGGGATTTCCCTGGTGGTTCAGTGGTTAAGACTTCACCTTCCAGTGCCTGTCTCNTGGGGAAACAGTGGAAACAGTGTCAGACTTTATTTTTTTGGGCTCCAAAATCACTGCAGATGGTGACTGCAGCCACAAAATTAAAATATGCTTACTCCTTGGAAGAAAAGTGATGACCAATCTAGATAGCATATTCAAAAGCAGAGACATTACTTTGCCAACAAAGGTCCATCTAGTCAAGGCTATGGTTTTTCCAGTGGTCATGTATGGATGTGAGAGTTGGACTGTGAAGAAGGCTGAGCGCCAAAGAATTGATGCTTTTGAACTGTTGGAGAAGACTCTTGAGAGTCCCTTGGACTGCAAGGAGATCCAACCAGGCCATTCTGAAGGAGATCAGCCCTGGGATTTCTTTGGAAGGAATGATGCTAAAGCTGAACTCCGGTACTTTGGCCACCTCATGGGAAGTGTTGACTCATTGGAAAAGACCCTGATGCTGGGAGGGATTGGGGGCAGGAGGAGAAGGGGACGACAGAGGATGAGATGGCATCACTGACTTGATGGATGTGAGTCTGAGTGAACTCTGGGAGTTAGTGATGGACAGGGAGGTCTGGCGTGCTGCGATTCATGGGGTCGCAAAGAGTCGGACATGCCTGAGTGATTGAACTGAACGGAAGAACTTTTTATCTAGTACTTCTGAAAATCCTATGAGATGGGTACTGTCATTGTCCACATTTTAGTAGAGAGGTCCAAAGAAGTTCTTAATTTAAGGTTGAACAAGACTGTGGAGGGTTAACAGTCCTCTGTAACTAATAGTCAGGTTCCAGGAGACTGTGCTTCTAATTACCTACCTGGCATAGTACTCTGCATACAGAAGTCACTTAGTAAGTGTTAATAATTAACTTTATTTTGATTTTCTGTTTATAGATAAAGCATGATTTATAAGCTTTAAAAACACATGTGTTATGTTAATAGCCAGAACTTTAGGTAAGTAGAGTAAATGAATCTTCCAGCATGTTACTTAATATTGGTTAATTTTTTTGTGTGTGTTTTCCTTAGGCTGATATTTTGGATGTCAACCAGATATTTAAAGATTTGGCCATGATGATCCATGACCAAGGTGATATCATTGGTATGTATTATTGATTGCTTTAACATAAAGGTGAGTGGATAGTTTTTGTATGCAAAGAAGTCAGTAACCTGTGTCTTAGGAATCTAGGAATACCATTTAAAAATCACTAAATTCATTTTCTTAGCAATTTTCTTACGTTGTCAAATGTGGAAATTAAAATGAGGCTTCCATGAACAGCCCATTCACTTGCCATAGCCTCATGTTAAGTCTTTGGCTGTTTGGGGAAATAGCTGTCAGCTTCTCAGTTTTTATCTCCAGAAACTTGCACAACTATGGGATTCGAAACCCTTTTTTAAAAACACTTTTTATTTGGAAATAATTTCAAGTTCCAAAAAGTTGCAAAAATGAAAATAGGAAGGAACTCCTTTATAAGCTTTACTTAGATTTACTTCTTGTTAACATTCTACCCCATTTGCCTTTTATTTGCACTCTATGTATTTACCTGATTTTTTTCTGAACTGTTTGTGGATGATTTGCATACTTCATAACCCTCTACCTCTAAATATTTCTTCAGTGTTTATTTCCAAAGAGGAGGGCTGTTCTCTTATGGGGCTGGTAACTTTTGATCTCATGGCTGGATAGTTGGAGTGATGGTGGTGAACAGGACCCTTAGCACAGAATGCTCTTCAGTTTGCAGTCTTCAAACATCTGACTGTGGCAAAACATCCACTGCCCTTCTTTTTTGCAGACAGCATAGAAGCCAACGTGGAAAGCTCAGAGGTGCATGTAGAAAGAGCCACTGACCAGCTACAGCGAGCTGCTTACTATCAGGTAAAAGCAGGTACAAAAGAAAGTCACTCGCTGTAGACTCTAAGGGCCATCAGAGTCACTGACACATGGAGAACAGCTGCAGCCATCTGTTTGGTCTTAAGCTGGAGGCAGGTAGTCATTATTGCCATCCCAGCCCCATTTTTAGTATTTTCCTTTGCAGAGAGTTCTACAAAAAAGGCATCAAACTTTGAATAAACTGACATAAAAGCCTCTTAGCTACAAAGCTATCCCCATAAGCTAGCATGATAGCTAATTTGGGGTAAGGCTAATTTTCTAACCTGAACAGCTGAAATTTGTTTCAGTTAGGATAGTAATAAGTACAAAGTAGGACTTTGCAGATAACTTATGTTGGCTGTTGTCACAGAAAATGGACAGAGGCTCAACTTGGACTGCTGTTTATGTATGAATTAGTTGGCTTATCATATGGGGGTTATTTTGCTGTGAACAAATAGGGGTTAATTGATCTACTTTCTATAAAGTGGTATTTTTCTACATATTATTTGAAACTCTGATTTTACAAACTTTATCCAAGTCTTCACCTCAGTTTACACATGTTGTGAATGAGGTCCTTCTCATCTCTCTCAACCTGGTGTTGCATGGCTTTTTAGAAACAAATAGCATTTAGTCATTTACCATGTTCCTAAGATAATTATATTTCCCCTGGGACTGTTCTTAAAGAAATTGTATTTAACAATAGTTTCCTTTTAAACAGTGAGTGATGACTTTAATATCCAACAGTAAAGAACAGTCAAGTAAATTATATACATCCACTTCATGTTATTTTATGTGGGAATTAAAAGAGATATTTATGAAGAGCTTATAATATCACCAATTTTATTCTAAAATATTGAGTGAGAAAACCATCAGACATGATACAGTATGGTCTCAATTTTGTCAGATAAATGTGCCTGGATAAAAGATCAGAAGGAAATACAATTAAAATGTCAGCTGTTTTATCTGTGGGTGATTATTTTCTCTTCTGCTTGTCTGTATTTTTTACAGTGAACATAAAATTTTATAATAGGTATAAAACCTTTATTCAAATACACATGTACAAATAACTTATTTTATGGCAAATAATACCTTGCAACATAAACAGTTCCTTTGCAAAATTGTATTTGGGAGCATTGAATGAGGACTTGCACTGCTGTCTAGCACTGGTACCTTGAGATTTTTGAGAAGGTGTCTGCATAATCATACACAGTTTAATTTTGCATTACCAGGAGGTTGATTGATAAAGCACTCTTGGAGTTTTATAAACATTTTTTACTTGTTTCATGAATGTCTTCTTTACATATTTCTCTCCTCAGAAAAAATCTCGCAAGAAGATCTGTATCCTGGTGCTTGTCCTGTCAGTGATTGTTGTAATCTTGGTATTTATTTTGTGGCTAGTTAATAAATGAAGTGATTGCCTCCAGCCTTCTCCCGCTGAGCTGTTTTCAAGGGCAAGTGCTTGCTGGAGTCTTGCCAGAACAAACTGATCATAAGAAGAGAGAATACATCAGAATGTCTTGTAATAATTTAGTTAGAAACTAACTACTAACTAGTCCTTGGAATTAGTGACCTATGGAGAAAGTATTTATCAATTTGTGTATACATTTTTTGATTTCTCAAATTAAGAATTAATTTATGTGGATTTTCTTTTCTCTTGTATTCTGATTGCTCATCATCCCAAGTGTTTACTTAAAATTCCATTCTAGGTATTCTTGTTTTGGTAGGTTAACACTACAGTCTTGTAATATTGTCTTTTTATGTATATACAAGATTTACCTTTTTACTAGCAACTGAGATAGAATTACTTTCGGTCACCCAGCACATTGGAGTTTGTCAGAAACTGTATAATAAGCCAGCAATTTTTATTATTTAACATTTTAATTTTATTTCTAAGAAGCCTGTTCCCTATATGCTTTGAAAAATTTTGGCAATGTATTTAACTAGACAGTAAAAAATTGCACATGTGATCCAGATTAAATGAGAAGTAATGATTTGAGCTGGCCAGCTATTGGGGATATGTGTTAATCTGGGTTTAAAGTTTATTACTTGTTAGTGTCATTGACTGCAGTTCATCCATATATACGCTAACCCATTTTGTCCACTTTTTTAAGAGGTTAATTTAATTAACATTACGATGCTCTGTGGCGTTCCTCTCCCACCTGTCTGTATAGAATGGGAGAATTAGACAAAGCATGCTTTTGGAAAGCAAATAGGAATTGTTTGGAATGATTTAATCTTCTGTTGTTGTTGCTCAGTTGTGGTTCTACATTCCTGGTAAATGATGACTGTTGCCATCAAAAGGCTGCCTCCTACCCTAATAAGGTTTGCTGGACATTTGGTGGCAGGGAAATTTTAAAAGCTAGACTGAAGTTGGTTTAAAATTTAGAATTTAGTCCTGTGAACTGGCAAGAAAGCAAAGAAAAGGTACTTTTTTTGTAAATAATATTGGTTTGGAATAGTGATGTTAGAATTATCCTAATTTATGAACCTCCATGCATAGTTTTAGACCAAAAAAAATGTTTCAATAAAAGATTGCTGTCTTGTAATATAAATGTTGTCCACTCCCCTTTTTCACAGGTCTAGGGAAGTTACAGAGGAAGTAATTTTTTTAGGTTCTCAATAAATGTGAATGGGCCAACAATTTCAGTTCATCCTTTAGTGAATTAGAGGATTTGGCTGGGTATATTTATATTTACTTCTTCCATTCCTTTTAATGTTCCTTAATCTTCTTTTCCTAAAATAATGTGAACAGCAGGGAAACAAGGGCTAAACACTTAAGTTTCTTTGCACTCTTGCATCATTTTACCCTCATAATACAAATAAACATTTTAAAAGCTTCTATTATAAGTTTCTATGCGTTAACATCCTAATGCAGTAAATATCGGATGATGTGCTGTCCAGAGAAAAACTGAGACCTGGAAGAAAACTGGAGATCAGGTGAGGATTGGTTTGGGGGTGGAAGAGGTCCTTTCCTTGAAGAACAGAATAGAGCTGTTGGGGTGTCACAGAGGCCCAGGCAGCAGCTTCAGAGCTAATTCACTGGTTCTACAGTCACTGCCCCTTCAGCTCTAAATTATACTCGGACCTGAAAACATCATTTATAACACTCCAGGCAAGAAAAAAAAAAGGGCTTGATTGTAAAAAACAAAACAAAACACTTTTCAGTTTTGGTTAATGAAGCCACCATAGTTCTGTTCTATTATACCATATAATCCCATGGTGGTGTGGTAATAGTAATCATGGGTTGCAAATATGACCTTGGCCTAGAATCGCAATGGCCTGGAACTTGTAGTAGTTACCAAGAGATTCTGCTAAATGGGCCTAACAAACCTGTTCACAGAATCATCCTTATCTGTGCTTCATCCACCTTGAGGGCACCATGGTTTAGGGCAGTGATGTTCTTAACTATGTCTTCACATTAGAAACAAAAAAATACTGATATCTCGGTACCCCTGCCACAAGATTCTAATTTAGTTAGCGGGTGTTATAGCTTGGATTATAGGGACTTTTAAAGCTCCAGATAATTCTCAGGTATAATCATGGTTGAAAACCATTGGTTTGGAGGTCAAAAACTAGACTGGGGTACAGAAGGCCTGGAGAATCTTAACTCTCTCATTTACTCACTATAGGTATTTGAACAAGTTACTTAACTATAGGCCCCAAGTGTCCTCAGTTGCTCTCTTATAGCTTTAAATTCTCTGATTATAAGGATCACAAGGGTTTATTCTGAACATACAAATTCTGTTTGTCTCTTTATTCCTTTCCTTTTCTCTTTCTCCCTTTCTCCTTTCTTTATGGAAAGTTTTCTCTTCAAGTGAATTAAAACTGTAGTACTGTAGTATAGGGTAGAGTAGAAGTGTCATGCAGGCCACTTCCTCTGTGAATATTCGAGAACAGGAACTTGTTAGCTGCTAGATCTGTGCTCCCTGAACAGGTTTTGTTTTGTTAAGGTGTGGAGATACACTCCCTTGTACCACTAGCAAAAATATCAAAATGAAATTATGCTTCAGTCAGTGCAAATTAAAACATCTTGAACCTTCTCCCTTCAGTTTTTTGTTTTTTGTTTTTCCCCTTCTGTTCAGAGGCAGTTCTCAGTCATGGGAATGAAACTTACTTTTGGTCACTAAATGCAGACCAGAACTCAACTCAGTGTTAGATAGAACTCAATTCTATCATGTTTCTAGGAGTGGGAATCACCTGCTTCCTCCCTGCTTTTCTCAGCATGTTTAGGGTATCCCTAGGTTTCAAAGAATTTTTCAGTATTGCTTTCCAGCACTATGAATTACAACTACTTCAGAATCTCCACTTTGCCAAGGGAATAGCTTGAAAGATTTTGATTCTAACCCTTGATCTGCTTTTAGGTCAACTGAGGAGTTCATTTGAATCCTTATCCAAAATGAAATTTGATTGACAAAATAGTACTTAATTTTTAAAAGAGATAAACTTGAAATGATAGAATTTTTAATGTGGGACTCTGATTGAGGACCAAATTTTTACAGTCCATGGAGAAATGAGAAAAATAATGTTAGTGGGCTTTTTAAAGTGCCATCTTTGAGCTAATGGCTTCCTCACTTTTTAAAAAGATTATGAAAATGAAAAGGTGGTGATGTTAGGTCACAGTCTTCATTTAAAAATCTCCGTAGTTGGCAAAGTAAAAGTTGATGCCACTGTAGTGTTTCTTTTTCCCCTAGTCCATGACATCTCTAATGTCTGAATCACTCATCTAGACTAGCCCCATCACTTTACAGCTGAAGAAGCTGAGGCCAAGGATGGTGGTCTACTGTAGGAATTTCAAGGCTTGTGGAAGTGCTCTCATTGGCCATTTGTGGGGTGATACTAAAGCCCTTACTACAAACAATTCACTATGTTAAACATTTTACATTTACCATCTTAGAGCCACAAAACCATTGAAGAGATGTATTTTTCTTGTCCTCTTTTTATGGATTAGGAAACTGAGGCATAGTAAGTGACCTGGCCAAGGGCACACAGTTTAGGAGCAGTGGAGCCAGGCTTTGATCACAAGCACACAGACTTCAAAACCATACCTTTAGACCTATACACTGTCTCTGTTCATCACTAATACAAACTGTCCTTCCACCACCTCTTTCACAAAGCTTTAAGAATCCAGAATAATGGCAATTTCTATTCACTTTTCATGAACATCTCTTCTTTTCTTAGCACCTTGTAAAGTTTTTGTTCACCACCCGGCTAAATGAAGTCTCCTAATGTATCTACCATCTGTATACAAACATCTTTTTTTCAGTGTCTCTATCTGATCATTCATATCAAAGATGTTCTAAGGAAGTTTTTTTAATATCAGTATATTCCTTATGTCTTTAGATTCTATTCTAAGGAAGTCTCAAAGTCTAAGAAGCTAATCTTTTTTGAGATACCAAAACCCATTGGCAGCTAGTCATCAGTCTTTACATTTAAAAAGGTTCACCTCCTAGACTGCTGTCCTCTAGTTTGCATATCTACTGACATCACTGGTACCCAAACAAAGAGCATTTTGCTTTATAAGGCCTAGGTAAGTGTGCCATTACATTACATCAGCGGTCAGTGTGAATATTAGCTGTGCTGAAAATGGGAAATGGCCAAGGAATAAAGAATTACAAGGGTAAGAAAATAGGTTTCTTGGGTGTATATTCAGCATTATAAGGGATTAAATAATGGACCATCCATGGAAGCTGAGAAATGAAAGACAAAGCTGACATGTTATTAAGGTCACTGAGCGCTAGAAATGCCTTCAATACTACCTCATGCCTGCAAAGGACCTCAAAGGTCCACACAATCTCTCCAGATAAAAGTACCTTCTCTTTTCTGTTATACTCAAAACACTTGAGACGATTTAATTCTTTTTAAGAATTAAGTCCTTGTGCTCAAAGGAGGAAGCTATAGCCTGTTTTCCTGAAACCAAGTTTAGAACTATTGGCCTAGTCTATCTTTGGAATCACGGGGCTGGAAAAGGGGGTATATTAACCCGTTCATTTGATAAGTGATCTGTGGGAATTCTCTAGCAGTCCAGTGGTTAGGACTTGGTGCTTTCACTGCTGTGGCCCCAGGTTCAATCCCTGGTGAGGAAGATTGAAAGATTCTGAAAGCCACACATGCAGCCAAAAAAAAAAATCTGACCAGTTAACATCCTTGCTGGATGAGTTTATTATGGTTTTGAAGACCAGTGGAAAATGTGGTTCTCCTAACATGATAATTTTAAATTCTAAGTTAATATGCTACAGTTAAATCTTGATGCCTGGAGATGTCACCCAAGGCAAAATCTTTTGAACAGGTTGATGTTAGACTTAAAATCTAGAGGACCAGTAGTAGGGACAAGAACTCCACCATCAGTTCACTTCAGTTCAGTCGCGCAGTCGTGTCCGACTCTTTGTGACCCCATGAATCGCAGCACGCCAGGCCTCCCTGTCCATCACCAACTCCCGGAGTTCACTCAGACTCATGTCCATTGAGTCCATGATGCCATCCAGCCATCTCATCCTCGGTCGTCCCCTTCTCCTCCTGCCCCCAATCCCTCCCAGCATCAGGGTCTTTTCTAATGAGTCAACTCTTCGCATAAGGTGGCCAAAGTACTGGAGCTTCAGTTTTAGTATCATTCCTTCCAAAGAAATGCCAGGGTTGATCTCCCTCAGAATGGACTGCTTGGATCTCCTTGCAGTCCAAGGGACTCTCAAGAGTCTTCACCAACACCACAGTTCAAAAGCATAATTCTTCAGCGCTCAGCCTTCTTCACAGTCCAACTCTCACATCCATACATGACCACATGAAAAACCATAGCCTTGACTAGACGGACCTTAGTCGGCAAAGTAATGTCTCTGCTTTTGAATATACTATCTAGGTTAGTCATAACTTTTCTTCCAAGGAGTAAGCGTCTTTTAACTTCATGGCTGCAGTCACCATCTGCAGAGATAATCTGCTGTGCAATGAATGCCTCTTTATAGGTGAACAGTAATTTTGCATTTGGTTTCCTTAAAAGAAAAAAACAAACAGGTTGGATAATCCTCTCATGTTTTCTACAAAATTGAAAAAGTGTTGGGCTTCAGTTGCATGCTAATAATAAATATGATTGTATCAACATCAAAGTCTGAGAGAGAGAGATGATTAAAGAGCATGGGCTTTGGCCTCATACAGATTTAGGTTTGAATCCCACTCGTTCTAGCGTGAGGCTGGGCAACTCAGTCTCTTTCAGAGAGAGTTTTAAGGATTAAATGAGATGATCCATATAAACTACATTCTTGCCCAAATAAGCACTCAGTAGACATAAGCCAGTATTCTTGCCTGGAAAATCCCATGGATGGAGGAGCCTGGTGGGCTACAGTCCATGGGGTCGCTAAAAGTTGGAAACGACTGAGCGACCTCACTTTCACTTTCATGCACTGGAGAAGGAAATGGCAACCCACTCCAGTGTTCTTGCCTGGAGAATCCCACGGACGGAGGAGCTTGATAGGCTGCAGTCCGCGGGGTCGCTAGGAGTCGGACGCGACTGAACCACTTCACTTTCAATTTTCACTTTCATGCATTGGAGAAGGAAATGGCAACCCACTCCAGTGTTCTTGCCTGGAGAATCCAGGGACAGGGGAGCCTGGTGGGCTGCCGTTTATGGGGTCGCACACAGTCGGACACGACTGAAGCGACTTGGCAGCGGCAGCAGCAGACACAAGCCGTTACAACCAGAAGCCCTGCTGATGATCTTTCACCCAGCTGTTGACAAAAGCAGACCTGAATCCTTCTTCGTTATACAATCTAGTCACTATGACCAAAATTTTAATATCCAAAGAGGCCTCCACTTGATTAAATAAGCTTTTTCAGTCGTGCATTTTGATGATCTGGACGCCTGCCATCTGGTTGGATCCGTCCCTGGCTCCTGTTTTTCTAGAGTTTATACGACCCCAAAAGGTAGCTTCTCAGGACCGTTAGAGGAGACACAACAGACTAGTGTTTTTCCACTCCCTAAGCCCTATACCCTCTAGCTTATCTCCATCTTGGGAGTCAAAAGTCTGACGGTGCGAGCCCAGAGCAAGGGTGGCATCACAAGACTTTAGAGCCTGGGAGCGTCTTTGCAAAAAGAACGTAGAGGGGAACCGAACCCCTTCCTACGAGCCCATTTTCCTCAGACAACTGCCGGCCGAGAGAAGCACTGGCCTCCGGAGAAGGTCAACTCTCAAACTCTGAAAAACACCCCTAAACGGGATCGCAGTCCCCACCGCTACTACAGCGCCCTGTGGGTGCGTGCGTGCGTGCGTGCGTGGGTGTGCGTGCGCGCGCAGACGCACAGGTCGCTGGGAAGCCGCCTCTCCCCCTCTGGGTCTTCCAGTTTCCCAGCGTGCTTCGGGCCCGCCAAATGGGAGGGGGAGACGCAAGATGGCGGCAGCCGCGAACTCCGGCTCTAGCCTCCCGCTGTTCGACTGCCCGACCTGGTGAGTGGCGGGGCGACCAGCGCTGGAGTGGCCTGGCCTGCGCTGGCCTGTGCCAGCCGGGCGGCTGATTCCTCGCAGCGAGCCGAACGGCCCAAACATCTTGGGACTGACTGAGGGAGAAGTGTCCGTCGGGCCGGGCGGCGTGTGGAGGAACCTGGAGCTCGGAGCCCGGGCCCAGAAATCGAGGAAACCCAGAGTTGGGGGCTCTGAGGCGCTGGCTTAGGCAGCCCCTCGGGCAGTCAGCCGGCTGCTGGGGCGCTTCGGGGCCTTGGCCTCGAACTTACCCAACTCCTGCCTGAGTGCCTCCAACCTGAGTGCCTGGTGTTCATGTGGGCCCGGTACCTACCCCCCGCTCTCTGTCCCGAGCGCGCGCGAGCTAGCTTCCTGGCCCCGATCCCCCCTCAGAGCTTCGCATCCCGCGGTTGTTACTGCAGCCTGGCGCGGCCCTTGCCTGTCTCTCGCTGACTGGGAGCTCCCTGAGGGCAGGAACGGCTCTGACCTACTCCTGTGCTCTTAGCCACCAGCGCGAAGTCGGGCACCAGAGGGCATCCTTGCTTGTTAGGATGGACCCCTTTCCTCCCTTCGCAAGTTCTTGGGATAATGGAATAATTTTAGTCTTTGAGTGGAGGACACGATGAATTATATGAATTGCCTGGCAAGGCGACCCATCGAGTTAGAGCTATTTCTGCTCATCACAGTGTGGTGTTTGTGTGTGTTCACCGTTATACTGAACCCCTCAAGGGCAAGGGCTGCCTAATGTTTCTCTAGAGTCACAGTTCCTAGGCCTAAGCCAGACGCATAGTAGGAGTTCAGAAAGCATATTTTGGATATAACTTGACTTTCCCTGGTTTCCAGACAAAATGGGCTTTTGTCCAATGCACTGTCCTCCCAGCAACCACCATAGAGGAGTTGGGTCAGGCTTGTGAGATGACTATGTTGTATCTTCAGTTCGGTGTAAATGGATGCATTTGTGTTTGTGTGTGTGTGCATGCGCGCGTGCGTAGATGTTGGGACTCTGGTAATTGTTCTTCAAACTTCAGACGAGCAAACACAGGAAACAATTGAATGTGTAGCTATTGTCTGGGTCCCTTTGCACTTCTGCGATACGTAGTTGCTCCAGTCTGCAAATTGTGTCCATTTCGGTTCCTTGCCACATTGATTTCAGAATATTTACTTATGTCTTCTAACTACAAGTTTACTGGGCCAGGGTAGTAAATTTATAGTTAGAAGAGACTGTATAAGATCATTTACATTTCTTTAACTTCTGGTGTGCACCAGATATTGTGTTAGGTATTTTGACATGTATGTGTCTCCCTTGGATGGTATGATTATAGAAGTATAGAGAAAAGTTCCCTATACATGCCATTGTAGAATGACCTGTTCAAAGTGAACAAATAACTCTTGTATTTATTGGTACCTAGTTTCCTGGCGTACTTTTGGATTGCCCTAACTGCCTAAGTTACCTATCTGGTTTGACCTCAGTGCTCAGGACAATACCCTCTGTTTCTTCTGTGATGAGTCTACCTTGATCAGCCCCAGACACCAACTGATTTATTCTACCTTTGTATGGTAATTATTGGTAGTGGCAAATCTTAGACTCAAACTCCAAATGACCAGACAACTCCGACTTGCATTCTCTGTGCTGCTTTCTCTCCAAGGTAGATAATTCAGTGTTAAAATACAGGTTTCTTTGGTGCTGCTCTAAATACAGATTCCCTGAAATATGTTTTAGAGCAGTTGAATCACTGGGGAGGTAAGTGTCAAATGCAGAAAGAAGCTATAATACCAGTAAAGTAGATGACATTTCTGCTTGAACATGAACTAATTATAGGCTGGTAAGAGAGCTGCAGTGTTGAATGGGATAATGATTGTAAATGGCATTTACAAACTCATCCTGAAAATATTTTTTCACTGTTACTTTTCAGGGCAGGTAAGCCCCCTCCTGGTTTACATCTGGATGTAGTTAAAGGAGACAAGCTAATTGAGGTATGGAAATACACGTCGTCCCTTTTTCCCCACCACACTAAAGATTCTTGCCAGTGACTCACTTTTCCACCCCCTCTCCTGTGCTTTGTTTTCCAGTAATGCTACTTTTGTTCATCCTGATTTTTTTTCTGTTAAAAGCACATAGTGATAAAACACATGCCAATGTGTATCTCTACAGATACTCAGTTTTTGTGTGACTTCTCTTACCTTCCAAATGAAGGGTTTTAATAGATCGTGGGCCTGTAGGCCTTAGTGAAACTGGATGCCCTATAACTTGGTGAATCCCTTCTCTCTGAGTATGTGGAGTTGTGTGAAAGATGCAAGATCTGCAATAATTGGAGAAGAAAGTGAATGATATAGATTGAATTCAACTTTTAAGTTGCTTTTATGAATTCAAGCTAAAACCCTTCATAGAGGATCATAAACTAAGACACATGTTCAAAAAAGAGGATGGAAATGGTGATGAAGTTCGTTCATTCATGTAAAACATTTACTGAGTGCTTAGTATTTGCCAGTCTCTGTGCTTGGCATAGGGAATACAGTGGTAAACAAAACCAACATGGTTCCTGTCTTCCAAGAAATCATCTGGTGGGAAAGACAGAGCCAGACAAAATGCACATGGTTATAGTCGAATAAGTACTACAAAGAACAAGTGTAGCGGAATTCTAGCTTTTCTCCAGCGGAATTCTAGCTTTTCTCCAGGTTTCTAGAATGAAAACCACATAGAACTGCAAGAGAACACGAATTTTGTTTAGCTATTAGGTTGTGTGGGTTTTTAAAAATTCTTTTATACCATTTATTTACCAAGAAATGGGGATTAAGCCCACTGTGGCCATCGAGTTGTAAGTCTCCATGTCTTCAACCAGTTTTAGGTTTGTTTGCTCAGATGACATTTAAGTTCAAGGCTCTATTATTGAGTGCAGTTATTTTTCTTTGGTGTATATAGTAAAAACATTGCACTCCGTAATGAAAACTGTCTGTGAGATCTCCTGAAGGATGTTCTATAAATACATTGTTTTCACTTTCAGGATGTTATAGTGATACATGTATTTTGCAAAACATTAAGGCAGAAGTTGTGATGAATTCATCAAGCCCTTAGCCAGTTAGAACCACTTTATCATGGGTTCTTCTGCCTTAAAGGTTATAAAATATCAGGACTATTCAAGGGAATAATTTAGCTAAAATGTCTTTTTTAAATTTTTTTAACTATAAACTGTCCCACACATATAAAATGTTGCTGAATAGACATATAGAAATCTATTTTTCTAACCAGAATTTAATCTTTAATTTGCAGTAGGGAGAAACAGATAAGGAGCCTAGCTTTAAAGATAATATCATAATTCTTTTGAGAAATAATATATATTTTCAAAGCACTCTTAACTTGTCAAACATCCCTCTGATTACTGGTTTCCATGACTGGTAATGTCTTTCAGTGCTCTTAGGTGTGCTGAGTTGCCACAAAGGTGTCATGTTACAATCCGTAGGTATCACTGTGTTGTTTCTGAGAGAAATAGACTCCAGATCTGCTTATTATTTTAAGGATTTAGGCAGCACTTGATACTAACCGAGCTATCTATGTCCAAGCCTTATGTCAGAGGCCTGTGATGTGTTGTGATAGCTGGGTTTAAGAAGTGCAATATTAAAACAAAAGCCATGAGTCTTTTAAGCCCGGGGTGTAAAGATACACTCTGAGTTATAACTCAGAGGCACAACTGGATAATGGTATTAGCCATAGCTAGTTAAGCAGTTGTGGTTTGGTGACTATGGAAGGGCCAGTGCATTATTTCATTTATGTGGACAGAAGCAAATTATCTAAGAATTCACTCATTTTCTTGCTTCTGAGGCATACTGTTTTTTCCTCTACATTTTCACACTTCTATAATTGAGATACCTTTAATTGTGAATGTGCGTATTTAATTTGGAGGCCTTTTCTCTTTCTTCTTCTCTAAACACCTAAATCTCTGGTATTGACATCTTGTTGTGGTGGTGTTTAGTCGCTAAGTTGTGTCCATCTCTTTTGTGACCCCATGGATTGTAGCCCCCCAGGCTCCTGTGTCCTTGGCATTTCATAGGCAAGAATACTGTAGTGGGTTGCCATTTCCTTCTCCAGCAATCTTCCCAACCCAGGGATCAGACTTGTGTCTCCTGCATTGGTAGGTGGATTCTTTACCACCGAGCCACCAGGGAAGCCTGGAATCATAGAAAGGTGATCAATTTTGTATTAGAACCCAAGAGCTGGTGGTCTTATGACTTGTTTTAAGTCCAGCCTATGAGCTCTGTGGTTAGCAAATTTAAGTTTGTGAAGACATCATGTATGTGCATATAGATACGAATGGGAAATGCATCTGTGAGATTCAACTTGCATAGATATTACCTAGAGAAAATAACATGATATGTTAGGGCTCTCTCAATTCTAAAGCAATATCTTATTTTTACCCAAGTCTTAATATTTGGGTATAAGCAGGCATGGGATGATTGTGGGATTGAGCTGTCAGACTGTTGTTGAATCTTGATGCCCCCTAGCACTAAGGGCCTGGGACAGGCTCTCCCAGCAGCAAGTGGGCTCTGTTGGACAGAGTTTCCCAAAGGTGACCCCCATCCCTTTGAGCCTTAAAGTATAAGCTGGCAAGTAACTGGGTAAGTGTTTAAAAAAAAATTAAGAATGTGACCTATACTACTTGTTCACTCCTTAAATGTTTTATGCCATATGGTGGATTTTTTGATGCAGGAAGAGTGAAGAAAATATATAGTGGTTATAAAAGCTTAGACTCTGTGAAATCAGACCTGAATTTCTAATCCAGTTTATAAATATCTAGCAGTGTGAACTTGCATATATTAATTAATTTCTTTATGCCTCACTGTTCCTATCTATAAAAATAGGAATAATAGTACCTACTTAGCTCACAGAATGGCTGTAAAGATGAGATGACAGCGTAAAACTCATAGCACAGTGTGTGCACTTAAGTACTCAGCAGTTGTTAACTGTTACCAGTATGTGAGGTGCATTTCTGGTTTTGTAAGAACACTGAAGCACAGGGGAGAATAGTAGCCCACTGTGAGTTCAGTGACATATCCAGGAACGAAAAATAAGCCTCTTGATTCCTAGCCTGGTACAATCCTAATTTGACTGTACTTCCTTACTCAGCTTTGTGCTGTCTTCTCTCAGGGATTTTAGAAGGAGCATAGTGTGAAATGTGAACTAGAGCTTAGTGAGACATTCTGTTTAAAGAAAAAAACGGAATTCCCTGGCATTCCAGTGGTTAGGGATCGGCGCTTTCACTGCTAAGGGCATGGGTTCAGTCACTGATCTGGGAATTAAGATCCTATAAGCCACGTGGTGCAGATAAAAATAAAAACTGTAAAGGAACAGCATAATGTATATGAATGAGGGTTATTCAAAGGCTCAAATTGTAGACCTTAAGAACTGAACGAAGTGTTAGCAAAAATTTAACCTAGGTCCTTCATCTGTGACAGTCCAGTCCACACCAATATGTGGCAAAAGCTTTACTGATCAAGGATTAACAGAAAAAGACAGGGCAGTAAGTTTTTCATAAAGCTAAATTCAACTCAAAGAGTGGCCCTTTATCCTTGTCCTCCCTGCTTTTTTGTTAAAATGACCTTTCTTTTATAAAATGATTTGTGACAATTTTAAAAGAAAGTTCTTTTTTGGCAAAATAAAAGTTAACAGTGCTATGTCAGCCCCTACAATTTTTAAAATAACAGTTTGCTGCTCTGCAAAATCCTCTTTTCTGCTATTATATTGGGACATTATATAGTTCTATTTTTTCCAGTTCCACAGGAGTGGTTAGAAACATTTTGGAGTTCTTCTCAGAATTATTTCAGACCCATGGCACTGTTGTTGAGAATATTAGCCTTGCAAGTTATTCATACCTGAATTTAAATCCCACATCTGCTACTTAACCAGCCTGACTGCCTTGAATGACTAGATTCATCACTCTGAATTTATTTTCTTATGTTTACTAATAAAGGTGATAGGCTTCCCTGGTGGCTCAGACGGTAAAGAACCTGCCTGCAATGCAGGAGACCCCAGTTCGATCCCTGGGTCAGGAAGATTCCCTGGAGCAGGTAATAGCAACCCACTCTAGTATTCTTGCCTGGAGAATTCCGTGGACAGAGGAGCCTGGCGGGTTATAGTCCATGGGGTTGCAAAGAGTCGGACACGACTGAGCAACTAACACTTTCACTTTCTATAATAAAGGTGATACTTAGTTCATAGACTTGTTTTGAGGATTAGATGAGATAATGCTTAAAAATGCCTAGTAAAAAATAGCCCTTCAATAAATGTTAATCTCTACATTCTCTTCCCTCAAACCTGGAAAATCTTTGCCCTGTGAGGTCATACCATATTTGGACAAAGCAAGTACTCATTTAGAGTTAACTCTGAGTAATGCTTTTTTGTGGCCAAAATGAAATGGGACCATAAAGTTAGATCTAGAGGCTCATACAGTGATGTCTAATTAATTCTGATTTCAAGGGGCTTCCAAAAATATTTGGGGGCTCTGACAGCATGATTAGAATATAGGTAAGTGTTTATACCTCCCTTCCTTTGCAAACCAATTGATAATCTTCATTTGAATATATATTTTTCTGAAAAGAGGTCTTGTTCCATTATAGGCATGCCTTATGTTTTTATTTGCTGCTCAACCTAAAGTTAAGTGAAATCTTAAATTTACAATGAAAAGAAGACAGCCTCTCTTGCAGGCCTAATAGGATTAGGGAAAGTTCTTTTTATATGGCACTCAACATTTGACCGCTGTATTTGGGGATAATAATTGCCAGCCCCCAAAAATGTTAGTAAATTTTTCTGAGCTCTCTATCTTGAAGAATAATAGGAAATATATATACATATACATACATACATATATATTTTTACTTTGACAAGGAATTTGACGTTAATACGCTCCACTTTTATTGGAAGAATTTTTGCTAAACCCTGTTGAAACCAGCTTTAAGTAGTATTTTATATTTATTTAGAAACTGATTATCGATGAGAAGAAGTATTACTTATTTGGGCGAAATCCTGATTTGTGTGACTTCACAATAGACCACCAGTCTTGCTCTCGGGTCCATGCTGCCTTGGTCTACCACAAGCATCTGAAGAGAGTTTTCCTGATAGATCTCAACAGTAGTAAGTAACTCGTATCCCATCCTGTTTTACACATTCCCTTTTGGGCAGTGTGGAGATGTTCTTTGGGTTCTTCAGATTTGAAATTGTGTTTCATTGCTCATCAAGGAAGTTTATGTTTGGTTTTTGAATCAGTCCTTCTCCATTCCTGTGTTATTTCCTATTTTACTGAAATAATTGATAAGTGGAGAGAGAAGATTTTAGGGAGTGGTTTCCTGAAGAGAGTAATAGGTATATAGAGAGAACAGAAAAACACCTAGGAACTAGGGAATGTGTTTATAGGCCCCTGAGAGATTGTGATCCAGTTTAAGCAGACGCTGTGGTTAGCACCATTAATGTAGCAGAGTTGTGGGTAAGGACATTAAAAAAAATCCTTATTTTGACCAAGTTCACT
The DNA here is from genome assembly GCA_006408695.1 of Aepyceros melampus. Taxonomy (NCBI): domain Eukaryota; kingdom Metazoa; phylum Chordata; class Mammalia; order Artiodactyla; family Bovidae; genus Aepyceros; species Aepyceros melampus. The sequence goes on from SJXQ01003989.1 coordinate 647,044, forward strand.
TTTTATAATAGGTTCTTTATCTCAGCTACATTTTGCTTTGACTACTACTACTAATATCAATTTTAATTCTGTGAGCACACTCTGACTATAAGATTTTCAAGTTTGTCAGAGATAATCTCAGAAATGCAATTGAAACTTGACTACATGGGGCTTTGAAGTTTGTTCGTTTTCACCTGTGTATAATTAATGGCAGCATGGAACATAAAGGATCTCCTTCCTGGATTGATCGTGTTTTACTCCTTTTTTCCCCCTCCCCATACACATGCACACATTATCCCAGTATGGTTATATGATGGTTTTGGAGAGCCTTGTCTCATAAGTACTTATTTGCAAATTTATCTCATCTTTTTTCTCCATTTCATAATATGCAGAATGTAGAAATGGAAAAGTATCCAGACTCTCCAGTAGGATTTTTGGCCTACCTTGCCATTGGTATTGCACGTGTTTCAGCCAGCCTCATTTCTTATCCTGGGGAAACCCCAAGTATAACTGCTACCTATCCAGCAGTTCCTGTATTCCTTAGGCTTGGGGCTGGAGAGGTCAGACCTCAGCAGTTCCTGTCCTCCTCCTTGCGGGGCATGGCTTTTGCTGGGTTGGAACCTTTCCTGCTAGACCCAGAATGGAGTCAGTCTGACAGCAGAGATACTTGTTATGTGGGGTAACAGCAGGTCTGAAGATGTGTAAGAAATCCAGTGTAGTGATTCAGGATTCAGTGAAGGAGTTTCCTTTTCAATGTGACTCATGACAAGGGATGCAAAGTGGACCCAATGCCATTTCTGTTTTAAAAAGCAAAACTGATGTGCTGGCAGAAGCTTCTCTTCTGCAAATCAGGTTTTTTTGTTTGTTTTTTTCTTTTCCTCTCTTACATTTCTGATTTGGTTATTTTCAGCACACGGCACTTTCTTGGGTCACATTCGGTTGGAGCCGCACAAGCCTCAGCAAATTCCCATCGACTCCACAGTCTCATTTGGTGCATCCACAAGGCATACACTCTACGTGAGAAGCCTCAGACATTGCCATCAGCTGTGAAAGGAGATGAGAAGATGGGTGGAGAGGATGATGAACTCAAGGGCTTACTGGGGCTTCCAGAGGAGGAAACAGAACTTGATGTAATTCTGTTGTCTATGTCATTGTTATGTCTTGGAGACTCTGGTTTTTGCAATGTGTAGCTGTTCTGTGTAGCTTGAAATGCCAGTGACTTAGCAGCTGGAGGTTTTCTTGAATAGAGTGGCAAGCCTTTGCCACTTTGGCAGTGTGGTGTGGCCCTTGGCAATCTGCTCTGTGTGGGTGTGGTTATATATAACCAGGGCTGACTAGCCCGTGGACCCTCACGGCTGTCTTGCCAGTGGACCCTCACGGCTGTCTTGTGCGCCTTGGCTGCATGTTAGAAGCCAAGGCCGGGAGTTACATTTCTTAAGAGCTATACTGTCCAATGCAGTAGCCACTAACCACATTCCAAGTACTCAGTAGTCACATGTAGCTAGTGACTAACCTTACTAAATAGCTCTGATAGAAAACATTTGTCATCCAGAAAGTTTGTTTGAACAGCACTGGCTTACAGAGATTGAAGCTTTCATTCATTTATGTAGCTTTTTTTGATACCGTCCAATCAGCCCAAGAATCTTCTGAGTAGAACTAGACTGCTTTTGCTCTGGACCTGGCTGCCCTGAATTTTACAGGATTTAACTTTAATGTGTTAAGGTTTTCCTTGTCTAGAGTTGACCCCAGTAGTTTGTGATGTAGCTTTTGTCTTCATATGCCTGTCACTGTATTGGTGTGACTGGTCTATCCAAGTAGATCAAATGCCAGCCTGTCCTTAACCACCCACATACATTTACTCTTCTTGTATACAGAGGCAGTTTCCCAGATCTTAGGAAGAAAAAAGCACAGTAGAAATCTTACAACTCAGTAGAAATCTTACAATCTTACAACTTGTAAATAAGTAGCCTCATAGCCAGGGGCCTGGTTGGCAGTCCCTCTTGCCCATTCTTTTCCAGGCTGCTTCATGCCTCCTCCTGTCATCTCTAGGTCTTGTTCTCAAGACATTTGGGATGTCTCAAACTGCAGCACAGATTGGAATAAGTCCAAGGGATTGAAAAGAGGCAGGCAGCGGTGCTGCGGCCAAGTTAATCACTGAGATGGATGGATAGTTATGAATAGAAATGGGGCCAGACAGGGATGGGGAGTGACAAAATATTAATGCCAAATATTCAGTGCACTGGCAGCGTCCTAACTAGTTTCAAAGGAGAGAGCCACTGGGAAAGAAACTGTCAGTTTTTCTTTCTAATCCGTTTTGTTACTTAAAGCAGTTCTTGAATTTCTTCCCAATTGCATTTGTTTAATTCTCAGCATGAAGACATGATAACCTTCTTCAAAAAACCCCCTAACCTCAACTCAAGGGTTTTTGCACAGATGACTTGTTTTCAGCTCAAGGTCCTTCAGCCCCTTTTGAATATCACTGCCTCACTGGTCACTGAAGATGTTCCACATTCTGTCAAGTGAGCCTTGCTGGTATTAGCTATTTAGGGACAGTAATCTTTTCTGGATGCAAAAGAGAATTTCATCTGTGTGAAGAGGTCAAGGTTAGCTCCTAATCCCTTCCTGTTCTTTGTTTGGTAATAGTCTCCTTTCAAATTCCTTGTGTACTCATTCCTGTCTTTCCTGTGTGAACTCTGGCCCAGAACCTGACAGAATTCAACACTGCCCACAACAAGCGGATTTCCACTCTCACCATTGAGGAGGGGAATCTGGACATTCAGAGACCAAAGAGGAAGAGGAAGAACTCACGGGTGACCTTTAGTGAGGATGATGAGATCATCAACCCAGGTGAGGTGTCCTCCTAGTTTTTTCTGATGAAAAGGCTGTGATCCTAGAGAGTAGTTTACACAACCTGTAGGTCAATTGTTTCTCAGGAAGGTTTAAAATAACAAGTGCTATATTCAGGGGAGATATTTTTGTACACTACAGGCATACTTTGGAGATATTGTTTACACTACGTTGTAGTCTGTTAAGTGTGTGGTAGTGTCAGTCTAAAAAGACAATGTACATACCTTAATTAAAAAATACTTTATTACTAAAAAACACCAGCCACGATCTGAATCTTCAGCAAGTTGTAATCTTTTTACAATAGTGACAACGAGGATCACTGGTCATACATCACTGTAGGGAAGTCGCTCAGTCGTGTTGACTCTTCGCAACCCCATGGACTGCAGCCTACCAAGCTCCTCCGTCCATGGGATTTTCCAGGCTAGAGTACTGGAGTGGGGTGCCATTGCCTTCTCTGACTATAACAACTATAATAATAATGGAAAAGTTTGAAATGTGAGAATTACCAAAATGTAACACAGAGCTAGGAAGTGAGTAAATGCTGTTGGGAAAATTGCACTGAAATACTTACTCACTGCAGGGTTGCCACAGACCTTCAAATTTATCGAAATAAAAAACTCAGTGTCTGTGAAGTACAATAAAACAAGCTATGCCTTTTCATTGATGGAGTGCCCTGAACACTCAAGCATTATCCAGTTGCAGTATGAAAGAAGTAGCTAGAGGAAGGGCCCGTACAATTCACTATACAGAGCATGGCTGTAGTTCTCCTTTGCTGATGCAGTATGTCTGTATCATAGTGGAGTTTAAGTGTAGGTTAGAGCAGACACTGTTGTCTTCATGGGGATCTGTGTATGACTGGTAACTCTTAAAACTGGACAACTTTCTGCCACTATTAACTGCATTGAAGACTTGCCTCTTTAAGGCTCTAACTTCTACTAAAATACTAAATGTGTTTTGTAGTCTTAAGGGAGGAGGAGACTCCCAGCTATAGACAGTGGTCCCTGAATGCTGGGAAATGTGCATGAAGGAGAGCAGATTGAGGGGAGGCACCCTGAGGGTGGATGTTTGCAAGGCTGACCTTCAGGAGGAAGGAGTGGGCGAAACCAGAGCCTGTGAGTAGCAAGTATTTGGCTCGGCGTTAAAAGCAACAACAAATCTTTATATTTAGAAGAAAAATTAAAAGAATTCCTGTGAAAGAGATTGGAGCATTCATTCTAGTGACTGTTCACTTTCTGATGATGTGTGAAGTGGAATGAGTTACTTGTCAAAGTAGTGAATGCCCAAGGGAAATATTCAGTCAGGAGCTGAATGACTAATCTAGAAAGTTTATTTCTGGATGCCAGATACGAGTTTCTAGGGGTTGGACATAGAAATCTGTGGTTTTACTAAGCTCTTATTTGTGCTGATGAACAGCCTACAGTATGGGAATGACTGAACTAGATAATTCATTAAGTCTCCCTTCAAGACCTAGGGTCTGATATGTTCTGTTTTTTCTCTTGAAAATTATTGTGGAACTTCTCTGGTGGTCCAGGGGTTAAGACTCTCTGCTCCTAATGCAGGGGGCATGGGTTCAGTATCTGGTCAGGAAACTAAGATCCCACATGCCACATGGGGCAGCTAAAAAGAAAAAGAAGAAAATTACTGTTCTGGAACTTTATGAAGGCAGTATGTTCAGGGAGAGTATGGCAGAGTGTTTAAGAGCGTGGGCTCTGATCAGAGGGCTTGAGTATGAAATTCACATCTCTGCTTGGTAGCTCTGTGACCCTCTGGTCAAGTGACTTATCAGACTTCTGGCCTCATAGGATTGATGGAGAGATTAAATGATTAAGTGAAAATACCTCAGATATGTGCTCGGCCCTCAGTTCAGTTCAGTCACTCAGTCGTGTCTGACTCTTTGCAATCCCATGGACTGCAGCACAGCAGGCTTTCCTGTCCGTCACCAACTCCCAGAGCTTGCCCAAACTTAGGTCCATGGAATTGATGATGCCATCCAACCATCTCATCCTCTTACATCCCCTTCTCCTCCTGCCTTCAATCTTTCCCAGCATCAGGATCTTTTCCAGTGAGTCAGTTCTTCACATCAAGTGGCTGAAGTATTAGAACTTCAACTTCAGCATCAGTCCTTCCAATGAATATTCAGGACCTGTTTCCTCTAGGATGGACAGGTTGGATCTCCTTGCAGTCCAAGGGACTCTCAAGAGTCTTCTCCAACACCACAGCTCAAAAGCATCAATTCTTTGGCACTAGCTTTCTTTATACTCTAACTCTCACATCCATACATGACTACTGGAAAAACCATAGCTTTGACTTTTGTTGGTGAAGTAAATGTCTCTGCTTTTTAATTTGCTGTCTAGGTTTGTCATAGCTTTTCTTCCAAGGAGCAAATGTCTTTTAATTTCATGGCTGCAGTCGCCATCTGCAGTGATTTTTGGAGCCCAAGAAAATAAAGTCTGTCACTGTTTCCATTGTTTCCCCATCTATTTGCCATGAAGTGATGGGACTGGATGTCATGACCTCCTTTTTTTGAATGGAGAGTTTTAAATCCAGCTTTTTCACTCTCTCCTTTCACCTTCATCAAGAGGCTGTTTAGTTCCTCTTTGCTTTCTGCCATAGGTGGTGTCATCTGCATATCTGAGGTTATTGATATTTCTCCCAGCAATCTTGATTCCAGTTTGTGCTTAATCCAGGCACTCAGTAGCTCTTGATGAATGTTAGCCATTATCCCAGCCATCATCTGCCAGCCTTTTCGCGTTTACCTGTGCAGACTTTCCTATACCAGAAGTAGACCTGGCAAGGAACTTCTTGGTAGATCTTCCAGGAGCAGAGATTTCCTGCAGTGGGTAGACTCCCTCTTCAGGAGTCGAATGGCTCGAGAATGAGAAAGGGTGAGGGGACCAAACACTGTGCAGCCAGCACAGGACAGGGTCTTCTCTACGGCCTTGTCCTCACTTCCACAGCCCTGTTGTATTCGTGGGGCACGCACCCTGTTAGCCACGCCTCTTTGGCTCCAGTTGCTCTTGCACTTCATTTAGCTTTCCTGAAGGGCTGATTGGAACAGGGCTCCTGTGGTTATGAGAGAAAATAAGAGTGCCTTTTTTAGAGACCTTGTCTCCTTCCTGGTGAGCCTAGGTACCTTTTCCTCTTTCTTTTTCCATATAGAAGCTGTTCATTCGTTCTTTCATTGAACAACAATTGTTTGTGTACGTAATGCCAGGATATATTCTTTAGAGGCATCCTAATATGTGAAAAGCCAGACTTAAATAAACCGGGGCTCTTCAATTAAATAAGGAATACTTTATATCCCAAAGGGATTCACAGGAGTGTTTCTTTAAATAGCAAACACCTTCAGTGCATTAAAATAAGGTGTACAATGTCTGTTAGGGAAACAACTCCTTTCCTACCACTGTATTAAGGTAAAAGGGCCAGGGAGTTGGTTTTTCTAGTAATGATAGTAAGTCTGTGCTTGCCTGTCTCCCCACACTTCGTCTTCAGTGAGGAAACTGTTCATTCTGGATCATCCGACCCGGTCTCCCCTCTGTGCGCCAGGATCACTGCTTTTATACTTCTCTTGAAGCACCTCCGTTGTATTGTGACCCATCTGGCTTTACAGCTGTGAGCTCCTTAAAGGCAGGACTGTGTCTTGCTCTTTATTTCCATGCCTTCTGTCCAATAAATGAGACTGATTGCAAGCATGTTACTTGATCTTAGTGCTTTCTTCTGGCAGAGTGAATGAATGAAGCTAGAAGCTTTGTAGGGTGCAGTAGTGTGTGTGTAAGCTGTGACAAGCTCTTCCACCCTGCCTGGGCAGGGCCTTCAGATCTTTTAGTGAGTCTTCCTTGTACAGGTATGCATTGGAGATATTATGGGTTCCGTTCCAGACCACTTCAATAAAGCAAATGTCAAAGCAAGTCACCCAGATTTGTTTGGTTTGCCAGTGCATATATAATTTACATTTACAAGTGTACAATAGCATTATATCTAAAAAATAGCATTATATCTAAAAAAAACCCATGTCCTTGTTTCTTTACAATGCTTTAACTAAATACTTCATTGCTAAAAAATGCAAACTATCATCTGACAATGCAGGGTTGCCACCAACCTTCAATTTTTTTTTTTTTTAAAACAAAAAACCCTGCAATATCTGCAAAGCACAATAAAGTGGAATACAGTAAAGCGAGGTATGCCTGTATACAGGTGTTCAGCTCAAAAGGCAAAGTGAAGCTAGAAGCCCTGGGTGTGGATCCTGATTTTGTTTTTTGCTTATGAACAGGTGTTAGCAAAGTACGTGGGTGTGACCTCTTGAGGTGTCCCTCTTTTATTACTAACATGAGATTGATGATGTCTACTTTTGTTTAATCTCCCCTCAAAAGAGGGATGGTATGTGGAGTGGGAAAGTAGTCTAGAGCACAGACTGCTGAGATTTATATCCTGGCTCCTCTCCAGCAAGGTGACTGGGCCTGTCTTTCTCCTCCTCCAAGCCTGAGTTTGTTTTCTCATCTATTACATGTTTACTCTAGTGGTACTTAGCTCATAGGGTTGTTGTGAGGATTGAACACATACCCAGCAAACACTTGAAGTGTTAGCTGCATTTTACTGTTCTAATATGAGTTACTGTGATGACTCTTCACACTGGGCCATGTGACATTAGTCCTCCCAGTTGGCTACTGAATTAGCCCTGCTCTCGTGTCTTTTTGCAGAGGATGTGGATCCCTCAGTTGGTCGCTTTCGGAACATGGTGCAGACTGCAGTGGTCCCAGTCAAGGTAGGAAGCATGTTGGAAATGTTATATAATATGGGTTAAAAACCCACTCTTCCATGTGTAGGCTTAATTTTAAAACACATTCTTTGCTCCTTTCTTGTTTTTCATACTGTGGGAATACTTTTACCCCATCTGTGTGTCGGGATCCTGGAGTGCCATAGAGAAACTGCAAGTGACAAGCCAGCTTAATGCTGCATGTAAATTATGATGTGATGCGAGTCTGTAAATTTCCCTCTCAGCAGGGTAGGGTGCAGAGAGACCCATGTTTCTTTAGCCTTCCCTTCTTAACTCAGGGTAAGCTGTTAGGCAAAGAGGAGGCATAGTTGCCTTCTGCATGGCACCTCTGGCTTTTGCCATGGCTTTATTTTGTGAACAAAAATGACACAGATAGGAAAGCCAGCCCACGCTGGGTTAGGTCTACAGATAGCTCTATTGAAGAACCAAGAAGTGGAAGCTACAGAGATGTTCTGAGTGCTCATGGAGAACTACCTGACAGCTAGGGCTCCAGAAGGGAACAAGGGGCCTCTGGAAGCGGATCCTTGTTGGCAGAGGGTTCAAATGGTGATTGGAAGATGCTGGTCAGAGCTGCTAGATAGAGTTGGTTTTTTTCCTAATCTTCAGAATATATTAGATCAAGAAATGTGTCAAGTTTCTGGTTAGTCTTTGTTAAAAACTACAAGATGAAATTTTTTCATACAACTCCATAGAATTTGTGTCACATTTCCCCTTGAGCACCTTTCTCTTCTTTCTTTTTCCTTTGGAATTTTCTGCTGTCTATTTCCCCTCAGAAAATAAAAATTAGAATACTTGCAACCATCTATTAATCACCTTTGTTTCCTATAAGGGCATTTTAACGTCAAAAACAGAAAGAGAGGCATGACCTTAGGGTAAAGAATAGTCCCTTAAACTGGATAAGTCTTACTTTATGAAAAGTTCACACACTGGCCTCATTTTTCTTGGTTTGGCATAGGATGGTGAGCACTGTGTGTGGAGCAGTGTGTGGGAGCCACGTGTTAGATAAGCACTGTAAGGCCTCTTCAGGCCCTGAGATTTGAGGCCAGTGAGATGGGTTGTTTGGGGAACAAATGAGTTAGAGGTCCAGGGGCCTTCCCCAGCTTTTCTGGGACTGCAGTAGAGGAACCTAACAGCACTCTTCCGTCTCACTTCTGTCTCCTCTGTAAACCACAGAAGAAACGGGTGGAGGGCCCTGGCTCCCTGGGCCTGGAGGAATCGGGGAGCAGGCGCATGCAGAACTTTGCCTTCAGTGGAGGACTCTACGGGGGCCTGCCCCCCACGCACAGTGAAGCTGGCTCCCAGCCGCATGGCATCCATGGGACAGCACTCATTGGTGGCTTGCCCATGCCATACCCGAACCTCGCTCCTGATGTGGACTTGACCCCTGTTGTGCCATCAGCAGTGAACATGAACCCTGCACCAAACCCTGCCGTCTATAACCCTGAAGCTGTCAACGAACCCAAGAAGAAGAAATATGCAAAAGAGGCGTGGCCGGGCAAGAAGCCCACACCTTCCTTATTGATTTGATATTTTTGGTCATGGAGGAGGGTGGGATTGGG
>SJXQ01003989.1:664636-680264 GCA_006408695.1 Aepyceros melampus
CTGACTAGAGCTGGAGACAACCCTGTTCAGATGGGAAGGCTTACCCCAGGCTCTCTGGGCTCCACCCCACTTCCTTCTGCCTCCCCCTGCCATCTGCCAACCAGCGGGACAGGGCTTCCCTCCTGCCTCCTTGGGGCACCAGCATCTGCAGCCCCCGGAGTGTCCCTCCCTGCCTACCAAGCCATGTCCCACACCGCCTCTGGGATCTTAAAATACAGTTCACAGCACATCACTCTTCATTCCAATGTCCCTCAAGCAGGGACTTGTCCCCAAAGCTTTTGGATCAGAGGCCAAGCTCCGGGGGCCCCCCGTGCTGCCACTGACACTTTTTTTTTATTAGTTCCCCAGTGTGCATCCTCCTTTGTGCCCTCCCACTTCATTTCCCACTCACCCTTGGCTTGCATCACTTCCTCTGAATGACCTTCCTTGGTCCCAAGGTTGCTGGAGGAAGGTCACCTTGAATAAACCTCACTCTCTGGGATTTTTCCACCAGGGTTTCTGGAAGGCAGAGTCTGGGTCTGTGGTGTTGACCATAGTTTCTCAGTAAACCCACAGTGGGCCAGCCAGTAGGGATGGCATTGAACTGAAATATATCATGAAGCGCTTCCACCTTCTCCCCTCCCGAGATCCTTGGGTCCTGCCCCACTAGATGGGGTCAGCAGGCGGTGTTACCCTCCATCCCAGCAACAAGCGGCAGCTGAGTCCAGAGACTGGCCCCGCCCCCAGCTCCAATGCCGCCCAGAGGGTCTCGGCCCTGAACCCTGTGACCTGGCAGGGTGTTGGGAGGAGACATCAGTAACTGAAGTCGAGTTTCATCAAAGTTCCCAGTCCCTTAGGGGAAGTAAGGGTAATGAGACAGATAGAGTTTCTGTGGGAAAGCTCCAGAGGGCCCCTGAGAAAGGGAACTTGCCCGGGGTGTCCTGCCTGGAGCAGCGAGCAGCGGAGGGGCTGCTGGATCCTGGGACCCTGATTCCGTCCCTTCCTAGCAGCAGACCTTGGGTACACTGTTTACCTTTCCCCTGCGAAACAGAAAGCACCAGATAACCCTGTCTTGGGTATGGTGAGCTGAGCAAAGCCATGCACCAAGAGCCCACCTGGTGCGTGGGAAGCCAAGTTCTTCCCAGGCCTTCCCATCATCTTCCTGTGTGTGAAAATTCAAATGTGTGCCACGTCCTGGCTGAGGATGGCTGGGCCAGACCAAGCAGAGGGGACAGAGGACATCAGGGCAGACGTGCTGACTAGGGGCTGTGGGACAGGGCCCTAGGGCTGAGGAAGACCAGAAAGTCCTAACAAGAGGAAGCGGGGGGACCTGTGCCCTCTTTCAACACCTTGTCATTGCAGCTGGGAAACTGAGGCTGAGAGGTGGCAGGAGTTGCTGTCGGAGTGTTGCCTGGAGCCAAGGTTGGTACTGCAGTTCTCCTGAACCTACCACACTGAATGCAGGCTTTGCGGGCACATGCTTTAGATACAATTATTTAGCTCAAGATCACAAGGAAGGACTTTTCCGGTGGTCCAGTGGCTGAGGATCCACCTGCTAATGCAGGAGACACGTGGGCCGAGCCCTAGGCGGGGCTCACTGGAACTGTTGATATATAGATGGCTGGCCAGACTAGCCTCTGAAGTGTGTGGAGAGGGGCAGTCTTACGAGGCTGAACCCTTAACCTGTAGAATCTGATTATGTTCTGGGGTGATAGTGTCAGAATGCTGGTGAATTCCAGGCACAATTCTAGCTGGTATCAGAGAGAATTACTTGGCATGGGGGAAATTCCCTGGGAAGATAGGGCTTTTCCCAATGCAGTTACCCAGGCAAGAAGGTGGAGTGTATTCCAGGCAGAGGGAATGGCATATGCAAAGTTCTGTGGTGGGAGGAAGTACTCCAAGTTTGTCTTTTCAAGATAGTGGGTTGAAGGCATCTTCTTCCTTTTTTCTTCTTGAAAATTATCCTGGCCCCTCACACACACACACACACTGAAGAGAACAAGAAATAAGAACTCCATCTTCTAAGAAGATATTTCTGACCTCAAACTAAAATATTGTAGAAAACAAATACTCTAGATTCTAGTATGATTAAATAATGGTTATTAAACATTTTTTTTTCTCTAGCTCTAGAACTTGGCCTCCTCAACCCTTCTCTTTCTCACTGCATTAACTAACAAAATTCCAGTGCCTGGCCCTAAGAATGAAAATCTCAACTTCTATAAAAAACAAGCCTCAGAAAGATGGGGAGGACCTGGCTTTTCTCCCCTGAAGCTGTAGAAACAGAAATACTTACTATACTCCATCATAAAAATGAATTTAAGAATCAGACATGATAGAGGTGAAAGCAAGAAATTTCATGAGCACGTCCAACTAGTTTTCCTGCCAAGTCTTAGAAAGATTGAAGGCAGGAGGAGAAGGGGAGGACAGAGGATGTGATGGTTGGATGGCATCACTGACTGAATGGATGTGAGTTTGAGCAAGCTCCAGGAGCTGGTGATGGACAGGGAAGCCTGGTGTGCTGCAGTCCATGGGGTCACAAAAAGTCGGACACAACTGAGTGACTGAAATGAACTGTAGAGACTGTGGGGCTACGCATGAGAAATGTGTTAGCTCTGTTAATGCACATCAGTCCTGGGAAGGGTTCTTCACACAGTCTTGAGAGACAGCCAAGCTTCAGATTGTTCAACATTCTGTGCAAGTAGCTTTTAAATTTCAGACTTAAGACTGGGATGGCAACTGGCTACTTTAACTGATCATTTGAGCCAGGATAATCATTGAAAAGGAGCGGGATGCTATGGTCCTTGCCCCCCCAGGTCCTCTGCCTGCCTTTTGTCTGTGGAAAACTTAGTCAAAGGATAAGTTTAGGCCCCAGGCGGTGCCACAGGGATGGCAAGAGCCAGAGCTGGAGCCCGAGCTCACCGTGGGGAGGTGGCGGGAGTCAAGGCCTGGACTCAGGGATCCGCTGCCTGCACCTCCATGCCACCCTGGGCCTGCGGCACAGCCCTCCACCTGCAGGATGGACGGTGCATCTGGGGACTTGGGCTCTGGGGACAATGCCCTGACCACTGGGGCTCTTTTCGTGGCGCTGGGTGCAGGAGTGATGGCGCTCAGTCACCACTGAGCATGACTGCTGCTCATCCAGGTGGGTCATGAGATAAGGCCCCCCACCACTGGGACCAACGTGCTGGGGAGGAAGGTCCTCTACCTCGCATGCCAAGCACATCGTGCTAGTGGACGGAAAGACAGGGCTGCTTCTAGCCTGAGCCCCCAGGCTGACGTCCAACACCCTCTCCATGGTGACCCAGGGCAGCAGGAAGAAGGTACCAGAGGAGATCCAGCAGGTTTCCAACAAGGATGACATGAAGACGTCTCTGAAGAAGGTGCTGAAGGAGACCTCCTACACGATGCGATGCCGTGGGTGGTCGCGCATGCTGGCCCTAGCCCGGCAAGTCGTCTCGGCGTGCTGCGTGGTCCAGATTGCGGGATGAGAGGCCAAGTCCAGTGGCGTGTTGACTTCCATTGGGAAGATTTTCAAAGAAGAGGGCCTGCTGGGATTCTGTATGGGCTTAAACCCCCAGCTCCTGGGAGATTTTCTTGTGGGGCTGTAACCTGCTGGCCCACTTCATCAGTGCCTACCTGGTGGATGACAACATGACTGATGCCCCGGCGGGGCTGGGGCATGACCAGAATCTGGGTTCCCAGTTCAGCCAGGCACCGGCCATCCGGGCTGACACCAAATCTGTGATGGGGATTGAGATGAGCCTGCTGACCTCCTCCTTCCCACTGGTTGGTGATTTCTTGGCCATGAAGGACTGTGGGCTGCAGGCTGAGCTCCCTCCTTAGTCCCCAGTGTTCAAATCTTGGATCCACCCGTGGAAGTACCTGAGTGTGCAGGGCCAGCTCTTCCAAGGCGCCAGCCCGCTTTTCCGCTGGGTGTCATCAGGAGCGTGGTTTGCCCTGGAGTAAGCTGAATCACCTAAAAAAACAAAACCACACTGTCTCAGCCTGGCCACCGCAGGTGAGTCCTGATCATCTCAGGACACCTGTCAGACGACCACCCCAGCATCACCTACGGGTGCTCTAGCACAGCGGGGCGTCAGTTTCCATATTTCCCATGCATCTGTCCAGAAGCAGGGACTGGGTAGGGGTGAGGCTGCGTCCAATGGACTGGACACTCTTAGGCCCGGGGAAGGTGGGGTGGAGCTGGGGAACGAGGGCCAAATCTCCTTACTCTGCACATTTCCTGAGTGTCCCTCGTGTAGGGGGCCAGAGACAGGCTTGTGGAGGCCCACGTTGCATGGGCAGAGGCTCATGAGTTCAGGTCCCACCCCCCACTCACCCTTCAAGTCACCCTCTGCTCGCATCGTGCAGCTCAGCTGGGAGCTTCGCACTCTTGCTTTGTAAATAGGATGTGATCCCCTTTCACCAGGCACCGTCATGTCCAGACCTTGGCCTATCTTTGTTTTCCTCAACACTACTTGTCTGAGAAGACAGCACCTTCTAAATGGGAAATCGTATGACTGCTCAGAATGTATTCCCCCCCTCGCCCTCACCCAACCCTGGTCAAGTCAAAGGCTCCTCAGTTTAATGCTGATGCCTCACGTGCAGGATATGGTTATCTGTGCAATCGTGAACACTCAGATGTCAGGCAGATCAATGTTTCTAGTCATATCCAGTTTAAAGTACCTAATAAGATCTGACCCTTTCTCCTGCAAATAGATGCATTGGTGGTGATTCGGGGAAAAAAAGCAAAAATTCAATCAGAGAAATGAGAACATGTGAAAAACAAAGGAGACCAGATAGTAATAACGTAGTCATTAAGCATAGCCAAGAGTCTTTAGTTCCTTCTCAGTGGCTATACGTAATATTCTGAGTCATATCCTGTGAGCTGTCTTATAGATACTGAAACCCCCGGTGGAGAAGTGAACTGCATGATGGCCAGAATGTGCCCACTCTACCCACCACAGGAGCTGCCACAGTTCCGAGAATGGCCTCAGAGAAAGGGAAACAAACCAACCCTGGAACTGAAGATTAACTGTCCCTAAAACAATCAAGATGACACTGGTCAGACCACTGATGACCGTCAGAGCTGACTGCGCTGTTTCTGCACGTAGCCCCTTTCTTCTGTCTATAAAGTACTCTTGCCTGGAAAATCCCATGGATGGAGGAGCCCAGTAGGCTACAGTCCATGGGGTTGGAAAAAGTCAGACACAACTGAATGACTTCACTTATACTTCTGTCTATAAACCTCTTGCCACTGGCTGCCAGTGGTGAGGAGTCGGCCTTTGAACAGACTTCCGCCCCTCACCTCCGCCCCCAGTTGCCAGCATCTGATATAAAGCAAACTTTCCGCCAACTTGGCTTGTTTATTGGCTTTTGAGCAGCAAGCAGCCAAATCCCGCACTCTTTCGGTAACATGATAATTGTCATGTTATAACTGTATGACTGTTGGATAACTGACACCATCTTGGGCCCATTCAGCTTCTCCTGTCCTTCCTTCCACTGACCCTAGCCAGGAATGTACTGTGTGGCGCATCACTTCTCTGTCGTCAAGGGCTCTGTAGTAATAGATGTTGTTTAATAATTGTTAGGTTCATGTGGTTCTATGCTCTGTTGGTCCCCAAACAGTGATGAAGACCTTTGCTGACTGTTCCTGGTACCCATGAGACTAGCTACCCATTTATAAACCTTGACTTGGGTTTATAAATGGGTAACTTTTAGAAAAAGTTCCTGTTTCCAAGCATCTACCCCACACCCTAGGTTAACCATAAAGCTGTCCCCAGTGGGCCCTCAGCAGTGAGTACTGCAGCTGCAAATGTTTCTATTTCATTGTCTGACCCCACCCTGTGAGGAAGAGACTCTAGAATAAACCGATCTGCTGATTATATGAAGTGGCCTGCCTTGTTTTTTTGATCTCAGGATACCTGATTCTCAGGGACTTCCCTGGGGGTCCAATGGTTAGGACTTGACACTTTCAATGCCATAGTACTGGGTTTGACTCCTGGTCAGGGAGCTAAGATTCTGCAAGCCTTGAGACAGGGCCAAAAAAATAAGATACTTCTCAGTTTGGTTTTTGTTACCTCCTGTAGCCAACAACTAGCAAACCAGTTAGGAGACTGAAAACGACACAGAAATGGGCAAAGGCAGTGCAGGGGGCTGGGTGAGGGAGCCTGTTGTTGGTGGGGGAATCCCAGGCTGGCAAGCTACTGCCACACAGGGTGACCTAGAGAGGTTTGTGGAATGCTTCCAGGCCAGTGAGTGAGTACAGGGTGCCAGGAAAATGCCAGAGGGCTTACTAGGAGTATTAACCCAAGCGGTGGAAAAGCAAAAGTGGAAAAAAGAAAGTGAGCTAGCTATCAGCTATTGCATGGCCTTTATTGTGTGCCCTGAGGATTAGCACAGAATAGGCACTGCAGCTCAGCAGGGTACGAGAGATGACTAAAGAGGTGCAGGCTCTAGAGAGGGATGTCCAGAACCTCATTGTTCCACCACCTCAGACGTTTTGCCAAAGAAAATACAAGAGAAGCACACAGAAGTGAGAGAGAGAACTGGAACCCCAAGAGGTGGGATTCTTGGGATAAACACTCATCAAAGATGAGGACATAATTATATAGGAAGAAGACCTGACAATGACCTCTGATCCAAACTAAAACCCAGGTGGGAGTTCCCTGGTGCTCTGCTGCTTAGGATTCAGCATTTTCACTGGGTTCAATCCCTGGTTGGGGAAATGAGATCCCACAAGCTGTGATGTGTGGCTGAAAAATAAGGACCACTTCATGGCAAATAGAAGGGGGAAAAATGGAAGCAGTGGCAGATTTTATTTTTCTGGGCTCCAAAATCATTGCAGATGGTGACTGCAGCCATGAAATTAAAAGATACTTGTTCCTTGGAAGGAAAGCTATGGCAAACCTAGAGAGCGAGTTTAAAAGCAGAGACATCATTTTGCCTACAAAGGTCCATCTAGTCAAAGCTATGGTTTTTCCAGTAGTCATGCATGGATGTGAAAGTTGGGCCATCAAGAAGACTCAGCACTGAAGAATTGATGCTTTTGAACTGTGGTGCTGGAGAAGACCCTTGAGAGTCCTTTGGACTACAAGGAGATCAAACCAGTCAATCCTAAAGGAAATCAGCCCTGAATATTCATTGGAAGGGCTGATCCTGAAGCTGAAGCTCCAATACTTTGACCACCTGATGCGAAGAACTGACTCATTGGAAAAGACCCTGATGCTGGGAAAGATTGAGGGCAGGAGGAGAAAGGGGCAAGTGAGGATGAAATGTTTGGATGGCATTACTGACTCAATGGACATGAGTTTGAGCAAACTCCAGAAGATAGTGAAGGACAGACGAGCCTGGCAGTCCACTGGGTCACAGAGAGTCGGACGTGACTGAGTGACTGGAAAACAGCAGCAGTGCAGGCCGCCCTCTGGCAACGTGTGTGTGCAGCTGGGCTGGGAAAAGCCAGGGTTGCCTCGCCAACTGGACTGAAGGGGTACCTGAGGTATACACCTGGCTTGGCCAAATGAGGGGGACATGTAACCTTCACCTTTAAGATGGGTCTCTATAGGGGACAGACAGGAAATAGTGAGGGAGTTGGGAATGAAATGTGCCATCTATGCTCCTAATTTCCAAGTTACCTACAGCAAGCGTGGAGAATCGTATCCTGCAGTTCGCTCCAGGAACTTGGTACTGGACCATAGTTTCAGCTTTGGCCCCATGTTTAGTCAACACATTCAGATGGTGGCAGCTGTGACAGCTGATCTGAGTGAATCTGAAAAGGTCTGACATAAGGGAAGTAGGTGGGTAGATAAAGCCAAAGAGAAAGAAAACAAAAAGTGAGGCAACTAAGAAAGGGGCCCAACTAGAATTTCTTTTTTTTTTTTTTTTCCAACTAGAATTTCTTGCACACAATTACCTAGTATCGTAAGTAAGCAGGACTCTATGGGGCTTTCCCAGGACAGAACCCCAGCATATACTTCCCCTGCCTCTTTATTTATTTATTTTTAATTAATTTTTATTTTTTAGTTTGTTTTGCTTTACAATACTGTATTCGTTTTGCTATACATTGACATGAATCAGCCACAAGTGTACATGAACTCCCAATCCCGACCCCACCTCCCCTCTCCCGCCCCACACCACCTCTCTGGATTATCCCCGTGCATCAGTCCCAAGCATCCTGCATCCTGCATTGAGCCTAGACCGGCGATTCGTTTCACTTATGATATCATACATGTTACACTGCCTCCCCCGCCTCTTGTCTGTAGAAAAACTTTAGCCACCTAAGCTTTCCCAAGTTCCAAAGGATAAATTTACTCAGGAAAGTTGAGAAAATGCAGGAACAAAGGAAAAGAATCAAGCAAGACAAAATAATAATCGTTTATCCATAAAACAAATCAAAGGCCTTTAGCTCCTCCTCTAGGGCTAGAGATAATATCCTGAGCCCTGTCTTTTGAGCTGTTTTGCAGATACTAAAAGCCCAAAAGGTGGAAGAAGTTCTAGATGTTGCCCATAAGCGCGTAGACCCAGATCAGCTGGAACCAGAAAGTTGATGTTAACTCTCAATTACCTTACCACCATCCAATCAGGAGAATGTCCATGCGCTGATCACACACCTCAAAACCCTCTTCCCTCACCCTGTTTTTAAAAACCTTACCTTAATAGCCGTTTGTGGGAAGCCAGCGTGCGGAATCCCACCTGTGACAGGGTCACGTGGCAAACTCAGATGGCAGGGCAGTCTGAGTCATCGGATTTCTCCCTGTTTTTTCCTGAGCATGTGCCCCAATAATAAAAATTTATTCTGTATTTGTCTGTTTCTACACTATTCCCTGCCAGTTTCTCGGGAAGAGTTAATTCAGAGCTTTAGTTTCCTTGCATTTGAAAGAAGTGTTACAGCCCAACCCCCCATTTGATAATGTTCTAGCCTGCCTAAACAGGTTCCCCTGACCTTTCACAAGCTTGTGAATTGCTCGCAACCCCCAGTTGTGAGGGGCAAAAGAGCTTTGAAGTGTTTTTAAGTTACAAACCTTTCCTAAGAGCCAAAGCCTTAATAGATTTATTTCACTGTTACTTCAATGACTGTTGCCAGACCTCCTTATCTGCACCTGGAAGTTTCTGCTATACAAACTATATTTGGGGATAGAAATGTAGTAGTTTTTTTGATGTTAGCAACACTAGGCTTTTGAGTTATTTGTTTCTTTTATAAATCATTTGTACTCCTGTTTGCTGTGTCCTTGCATTTATGAGAATCCAACCTTGTTTAGCGCCTCCCGAGAATGGCGCCAGACCTTGGAAAAAGTAACACTTATCAGAAAAGAGCTGTAAATTGTCGAATTGGCCTTTTGGCTGGAAGATGATGTAAATTACCTAAGACTTGTGTATACAATTAGGTATGCAAAGACTAAGCCTGCTCTTGATAAGAGTTAGGGCTGCTGTCATTGCAAAAATTTGTGAAACTCATTGATCTTCATGGTATAAAAATGGGATATGAAAAATAAAGTTTGGAGTCAGCTTCCTCGAGAACAGTTTTCTCAGAGCAGTTTGTCCGACCAGATTCTCTCGGGAACAACTTCCCAGACCGGTTCTGCAGGCCGGTCTCTCCAACGACTTGCTCTCCTAAACTTGTTCTTTGGGAACATCTGGCTCCCACACCTCTCTCTCTCTCTCTATCTCTCTGTCCTCTTGTACTTTAACTCCAGGCTGAATTCCCATCTGGAGCGGGAGGCTCACCACGTCTACTTACTTGCCCTGGCTCTAAGTTCTGCGAGAAAAGTGGACCCACGGTGGGGCCCCTTTAGAGATTCAAGCGGATGCTGGTGACCCACGTAGATGGTGCAAACCTCTTGTCTTGAGGTTTTATTGGCTTTCCCCGTAAACCAAGTTATTCAGCCTCCTATTTTCCATTAATTTCCTACTGTTCTATCCTGTCCTGAGCTATCTGTCCTATCCTTTCCTATCCGCCTGCTCCGTCCCACCCTTGAATATCCCTGGATCCACCGGGGCTAGACCCCGGCAGCCGTTGGGGAGTTTGGGTCTTTTGAGCATCAGCTGCCCTGGATTTCTTGCTTGGCGCCCTGCCGTAAACACTGCACTTGCCTTTACTACATCCTGGTGTCAGAAGACTGGCTTTACTGCTCTTGGGTAAGTGGACCCAAGTTTGGTTCAGTAACTGTATTAGCTGGGACCCTCTAAGGAGAATATAGATAAACACCCTAATTCAGTCCTTTTCACCCTATGAGAAGCATTACCCAAACAAAACTAGTTTATTCCCCTAATAGCATGAGTAAAAGGGGAAGGAGCATACCCCTGTGTCCCATTGCTGTGGGAAGATGAAGAACAGGGGTGGGTACCCCAACTTCTAGATACTGGTGTGGGGTCAAGCTTGCTCATTGGTGCCAGCTACAGGAGGCAAGTGGAGGCCCCCTGTTGAACTATTTCTTTATCCTGCATCAATAAACAGACTATTCTGGCTTTAGTTGATACTGGTGTTGAGTGTACCCTGATTCATGGGAATTCATCCAAGTTCCAAAGGGAAATACGAACCATTGATGGACATGAAGGCCAAACAGACAGGTGAAAAAATGCACTTGTATTTACAGATCAGAAGGCTGCCTCCCTATCCCTTTCTGGTTTCTATTTCGCCCATACCCAATAATGTGAGTGTGGGTGTCCTACAGGACCTGGGCCTTGAAAGCACCACGGGTGAGTTCCGTTTACAGATGCCAGCAATCAAGCTAAAGGGGACCCTGTAACACTGCCTGTCCTTTGGAGAGTGGTGGCAATAAAACAATATCGCCTATCTGGGGGACAGGAAGAACAGGCTACCATCAAGGAATTAGAGAAGGTGGGGGTTATTAGGGGCTTCCCAGGTGGTGCTGGTGGTAAAGAATCCTCCTGCCAATGCAGGAGATACAAGTGATGCAAGTTTGATCCTTGGGTTGGGAAGATCCCCTGGAGAAGGAAATGGCAACCTGCTCCAGCATTCTTGCCTGGGAAATCCCACGGACAGAGGAGCCTGGAGGGCTACAGTCCATGGGGCCACAAAAGAGCTGGACATGACGGAAGTGACTTAGCATGCCTGTTGCAGGAAGGGGGACCCCTACCAGGGCCTGAAACTGGGCTCTTGTCTAACACTCAGAGATGATTTGTCCAAGGAGACACAGGTTGACAAAGCAAGAGGTTTTATTGGGAAAGGGCGCCCGAGTGGAGAGCAGTAGGGTAAGGGACCCAGGAGAAGAGCTCTGCCTCGTGGCTCACGGCTGCAGTCTCGGGTTTTATGGTGATGGGATTAGTTTCCGGGTTGTCTTTAGCCAATCATTCTGACTCAGAGTCCTTCCTGGTGGTGCACGCCTTGTTCAACCAAGATGGATGCCAGAGAGAAGGATTCTGGGAGATGGTGGTGTCTCCTCTTGACCTTTCCGGAACTCTTCCGGTTGGTGGTGGCTCATTAGGTCCGCGTCCCTTACCAGGACCTCCTGTCATAAAACAGCTCATGCAGATGGTTACTATGGTGCCTGGCCAGGGTGGGCGGCTTCAGTCAGCGTGCTTCCCCTAACACGCCTGCACACAGGGTTTATAAGACTGGCACAATGCCCCCTGTGGCTGGATGAAAAACCAAACAGCACCTGGTACATGACAGAAGACTACAGAGAATTTAACAAGCTCACATCCCATATCTGTGTGAGAGTTCCAAACACAGCCAGAGTCTTGGATAAGATCTTGTCTCTCAAGACATAATATTGTGTCTTGGATTTTTCGACTGCCTTTCCCAGCTTACCTTTAGACGGGGAGTCCTGGGACCAGTGTGCCTTCCCATGGGAAGGGAGACAATGGACTTTTACTGTCTCGACTCCTGGTTATCAGCACAGTCCTACTATATGGGACGGTGACCCCAGGACTTTCTCCCTCTGTTGTTCTCTGTTATTACACTGATGATATCATGATAACCTGTGATGACTTGCTGTCTTTCCCAAGCCACTGCATCTTTTCAGGAACATTTAAAATCTTGAAGATGAGAGGTAAACGCTGACCAGCAAATGCAAAGAGCAGGACAGCTGGTCAAGTTCTTGGGTGTTCTCTGGTCTGGTGAGACCAAAGGGACGCCTGAGACTGTCTTTGATAAAAAACACAGGCCTATCCACGTCCTGCAGTGTAAGAGTTACCAGCCTTTATAGGGCTGAGGGGGTACTGGTGGCCTTTTTCTCTCCATCCCCACTTGCCCAGATATTAAGACCCTATACGCTTTAGTAAAAAAGCGACAATCTGGGACTGGAATATCCCACAACAAGAGCCTTTTGAAAAGACCAAATGGGTTGTCAAACATGTCCAAGGACAGAGCATGTTCATGCTGAACACAAGGAGTGAATTGGATATAAGTGTACATCTGGCAGGGTTTGAATGGGAACTGTTTGACAGCAACAAAATGGGAAAAGAGCCCCGCTGGGATTCTGGTCTCAGTTACAGAAAGGGGAAGAGAACTGGTCTCAGTTCAGCTCAGTTCAGTCACTCAGTCGTATCCGACTCTTTGTGACCCCGCCGGCTGCTGCTGCTGCTGCTAAGTCGCTTTAGTCGTGTCCAACTCTGTGAGACCCCATAGGCTTGCCTGTCTATCACAACTCCCGGAGCTTGCTCAAACTCATGTCCATTGCGTCAGGGTTGCCTCGGTGATGCCCAGAGAACTGGTCTAGTCCTATGGAGAAACAATCCATAGCAGTGTTAACTAAAAGATATAGTCACAACCTGAAAGTGGAGAGTCATTTTATTTGGTGGGAATGTTTAGGACCCTGAACCCGGGAGACAGCATCTCAGTAGCTCTGAGAAAACTGCTCCAAGGAGGTGGGGGTGGGGAGGCAGGCTATATACAAGTTTGCAACAAAGGGAGCAGGCAGTCTGAACAACAGAGATCAGGTATCAAGTTAAAGAATTTGGTGTTCTGTGTACAGGAAGATGCAAGTCTGGGCTCACCGAATTCATTCCTCACTCCTTCATACACACCTCAGCTCTCTGGGGCCAATCCTGTTTCCTTTTTTACTTAAAGGAGTGGCAGATGGCTGCTTCTTGCATTCCCCCAGCTCCCCAGCCATCACCGTAGGGAGTGGCAGCATCTGCTGGACGGCAGAAATTGCTGACGGCGGTGTCATTTCTTACTGATATGGCGACCCCATGGATTGTAGCCTTCCAGGCTCCTCTGTCCATGGGATTCTCCAGGCCACAATACTGGAGTGGGTAGCCGTTCTTTTCTCCTGGGGATCTTCCCGACCCAGGGATAGAACCCAGGTCTCCTGCACTGCGGGTGGATTCTTTACCAACTGAGCCACCAGGGAAGCCCCGATATGACAGGAGGTATTTTCAATTCATAGCAGTTTCCCTAGCTTTACAACAAACCGCGTGTCTGACCGCCAACTTACCCTTCACCTTATTGACTCCTCTGCCTGTGGGCCGATGGATTGAGGACCTGCTTTCAAAACCTAAGTGTGCCTGTGCACAGCTGAGTACTTTACACAAGTGCATTCATACCTTCAACAGAGAAGCACCTTTTACACTGATCCCCTCTCTCAGGTGTTCCGGTTTCACTAGGCCCAGTGGCCACCAGAGCCACTTCTCTGTGGTGCCCTCTGTGAAGCACAGGTATGAGGTTGGAATGCCCCCTGCTCGTGCATGGCGCATGGAAGGCAGCTGCAGGGGCAACCCACCTCTGTCCTGGACAGCTCAGCGCATGGAAGGCAGCTGCAGGGGCAACCCACCTCTGTACTGGACAGCTCGTTTGGATTCGTTTGGATTCTGACGTCATCTGGTTCAGGAAGGGACTAGACAAAGCAGCCGGTGGCCAGAACTCAAGGTGATGACTACTCGCCAGTCCAATGCCTCTCAACCTTGCCACGGGCAATTAGGCAGCGTGGAGAGGCTTGACAATGTGGACGTCTCAGTGGCATCGAGGTAACTGGAAAACATTCAATAAACTTCTGCAGGGATTGAATTATGGGCTGATATTTGGACTGCCTGCAGGCAACCAGGTGCCAATGTGCCCGTGTGGCTCATTTCAGCTCATTCAACCTTCACTCTACCTGGCAGTCATATAGCTAGTGCATTAACCAGACCAAGAGCCCTGTTACTAGAGGAATTACAGACCCCCTCTGATGTGGTAGAATGGCTCCACTGAAAGAAAAAAGGCTGTTGACCCTCAAATATATGGATTCCCAAGCTGTAGATCATTTGAGGTGCTGACCCTTGAGACACCCCAGCAGGTAACATCAGACGCTCTGACCATCTGGTTCCCAGATGGCGAGTGGATTACATAGGGCTCTGGTGGGTGTCAGAAGGGTATCCGTGTGCTTTAAACCTGTACCCACACAGCCAGTGGAGGATCAGTGGAGGCCTTTGCCAGTAAGAGCCAATCAGGCCATTACAATCAAAGCCCTGTCAAAATTGGAAGTTAAGATAAGCAACAATGGCCCATATTGATGGTGATCAAGGAGCTCGTTTCAGTGGACATGAAATACAAGAGTGGGCAGAAGCCTGATAAAGTTTTTGGACTTTTCATTTTCTTTACAATCTCACTACAATTGGACTGGTTAACTGGATTTTTTTAAATTAATTTTTATTTTTTAGTTTGTTTTGCTTTACAATACTGTATTCGTTTTGCTATACATTGACATGAANGACACTTTATTGCACTCCAGAGAGAGGAGATCCAGCTCCACCCACCAGAACACAGATGCAAGCTTCCCTAACCAGGAAACCTTGATGAGCCACTCTCCAACCCCACCCACAGGGAACAAGCTCCGCAATAAAGAAGAACCACAACTTCCAGCCTACAGAAAGGCCTCCCCAAACACAGCAATCTAAACAAAATTAAAAAGGCAGAGAAATAGTCAGCAGGTAAAGGAACATGATAAATGCACACCAAACCAAACTAAAGATGAGCAGATAGGGAGTCGACCTGAAAAAGAATTCAGAATAATGATAGTAAAGATGATCCAAAATCTTGAAAACAAAGTGGAGTTACAGATAAATATACTAGAGACATGGATTGCAAAGATGCAAGAAATGTTTAACAAGAACCTAGCAGAAATTAAAAAGGGTCAATCAATAATGAATAATGCAATAACTGAGAACAGAAGCATCTGGAGGGAACCAACAGTAGAATAACTGAGGCAGAGGATAGGATAAGTGAGGTGGAAGAGAGAATGGTGGAATAAATGAAGCAAAGAGGAAAAAATAATTAAAAGAAATGAGGACAAACTCAGAGACCTCTGGGACAATGTTAAACACCCCAACATTCAAATCATAAAAGTCCCAGAAGAAGAAGACAAAAAGAAAGGGGATGAGAAAATACTTGAGGAGATAAAAGTTGAAAACTTCCCTAAAATGGGAAGGAAATAGCCACCCAAGTCCAAGAAACCCAGAGAGTCCCAAACAGGATAGACCCAAGGCAAAACACCTCAAGGCACATATTAATCCAATTAATGAAGATAAACACAAACAGCAAGTGTTAAAAGCAGCAAGGGAAAAACAAAAAATAACACACAAGGAGATCCCCATAAAGATAACATCTGACCTTTCAATGGAAACTCTTTGGGCTACAAGCGAATGACAAGATATACTTAAAGTGATGAAAGACAAAAACCTACACAACCCAGATTACTATACTCAGCAA
>SJXQ01003990.1:0-12762 GCA_006408695.1 Aepyceros melampus
CTTTGTTCATAGTGATGCTTTCTAAGGCCCACTTGACTTCACATTCCAAGATGTCTGGCTCTAGATTAGTCATCACATCATCATGATTATCTGAGTCATGAAGATCTTTTTTGTACAGTTCTTCCGTGTATTCTTGCCACCTCTTCTTAATATCTTCTGCTTCTGTCAGGTCCAGACCTTTTCTGTTCTTTACCGAGCCCATCTTTGCATGAAATGTTCCCTTGGTATCTCTAATTTTCTTTTCTTTTTATTTTTTTTTTTGGTATCTCTAATTTTCTTGAAGAGATCTCTAGTCTTTCCCATTCTGTTCTTTTCCTCTATTTCTTTGCATTGATCGCTGAAGGAGGCTTTCTTATCTCTTCTTGCTATTCTTTGCAACTCTGCATTCAGATGCTTATATCTTTTCTTTTCTCCTTTGCTTTTAGCCTCTCTTCTTTTCACAGCTATTTGTAAGACCTCCCCAGACAGCTATTTTGCTTTTTTGCATTTCTTTGCCATGGGGATGGTCTTGATCCCTGTCTCCTGTACAATGTCACGAACCTCATTCCATAGTTTATCAGGCACTCTATCTATCAGATCTAGACCCTTAAATCTATTTCTCACTTCCACTGTATAATCATAAGGGATTTGATTTAGGTCATACCTAAATCAAATGGTCTAGCTGTTTTCCCTACTTTCTTCCATTTAAGTCTGAATTTGGCAATAAGGAGTTCATGATCTGAGCCACAGCCAGCTCCGGGTCTTGTTTTTGTTGACTGTATAGAGCTTCTCCATCTTTGGCTGCAAAGACTATAATCAATCTGATTTCGGTGTTGACCATCTGGTGATGTCCATGTGTAGAGTCTTCTATAGAGGACATTATATTCCAAACCATTACTCCATCAATAAGATATTTTAAATTCCTTGGAAATATAGGTATATTTATTGTTTTGTAAATTATGTATAGCAAACACTATAAAATTAAAAGATGATATAACTATGATAATTTCCCCCTAATTTGTTGGTCATTTTGCTTGGCATGAAGAATCTTAGTTCCGTGTCCAGGAATTGGACCTGTGCCCCCTGCAATGGACTCTGTATCTTAACCACTGGACTGTCAAGGAAGTCCCTAAGATATGACAATTTTTTTTTAAGTTTTCATTTCATTATGAATGATATTAAAAAACTCTAACTTCTTTCTATAGGAAGCAATGAAAGAGAGTAGACTTAATCCTTCTTAAAAATCTTGATTAGTTATCTTGTGCAACAGTAACTTAAGATCTAGGTCTAAGTGTTATTCATTTAAGTACTTGATTTTAATGGATATTGTAGTTTAAAAAGATCATTAGGAATAGGATCTATGAATCCTTTCAGTCTTGACACTAAAGATGTGAATAACTGACTATATTAGCTATCTATTGCTATGTAATAACAGTGTCATGAATTTAGTGGCTTAAAACAACACACATTTATCATCTCATTGTCTCGAAGAATCAGGATCTGGGGCATGGATTAGTTGGATCCTCTGTTTCAGAGTCTCACAAAGTTATAATCAGCTGGCTTACCAGGCTGCCATCTTATCTGAGGCTCAATTGGATAGGGACTCCCTTCCAAGCTCATGTGGTTGTTGACTGATTCAGTTTCTTGCAGGCTGCTAGACTGAGGGCCTCTGATTCTAGCTGGTTGTCAACAGGAGAACACCCTCAGCTCTTCGCCAGGTGTTCCTTTCCATACGGCAGCTTGTTTCTGTCAAGCCAGCAAAGGAACTATACTCTCCAAGCAAGACAGTTACAGTCTTATGTAATGTAGTCACATAAGATAACCTTTGCTGTATTCTATTGGTTAGTAGCAAGACTCATGCCCATCCAAAGGGAAG
The DNA here is from genome assembly GCA_006408695.1 of Aepyceros melampus. Taxonomy (NCBI): domain Eukaryota; kingdom Metazoa; phylum Chordata; class Mammalia; order Artiodactyla; family Bovidae; genus Aepyceros; species Aepyceros melampus. The sequence continues at coordinate 1,856 of SJXQ01003990.1, forward strand.
GGGTCATATAAGATAGTGAATACCAGGAGGCAAGTATCATGGAGTCCACCACAGAGTCTGTCCACCACATTAAATAAATACCTAAATATAAAAGTGAAGGAGGGAAAAGGGAAAGCTGTTTTTCATGGTAATAGGTGTCAACCGAAGAAAATGCACAATCGAAAACTTGAGAATTAAGTTTTATTCGGTGGGTCTGAGGGCCTCAAGCCTGGGAGGCAGTTTTTGAGATAGATCTGAGGGACTGCTCCCAGGTTATATAGGAGTTTTTGCAACAAAGACTAGGTAGTGAAAACATCAGACTACTGCTAATTAAAGAAAACCAGATATCTGAAGTTAATGAATTTAATGCTTTTCTATGTATGGGAAGCTGCAAGAGGCTGAGCTCACTGAAATCATTCCTCTGATATGCACCTTAACTCTCTGAGAGACTATTCTTTCTCATCCTGAGTCCCCTCAGGGTGTACCCCTGGGGTGGCTGCAGTGGCTGAGGGCTTGGCAGCAGGCAGCCTATTTATCTCCATCCTGAGTTCTCACAGGGGTTACCTTCAGGGTTGGCTGCAGTGATGGCTATAATATCGTTTGTTTACTGAGAGGGTGGGTGACATTTTTTCATTCACACAGGCCAACTAATCAATGTAGAAGGAATAATAGACAAAAATCATTGTTTTTTAAACATCATAACAATAAATGATATAAATAAGAAAAATCAATGGAATAAACACATAAAAAATGTTGGAGAAAAAGACATTTGCATAGTTCCAAAGTATCTCCTCAGAGACTTCTGCTTCCAACCATAATTTACCCTCTGGCATAAAAAAATCTAAAAACCTGAACAAAATATTTGAAACATTTTTCAGATGTTGGAAAACAGGCAGAACAAGAGAGTTATCCTTGAGAGAAAGGAAAAAAACAATATGAGCTCCAAAATGGCCCTGAGATTTCCATGGTGGTTCAGTGGCTGACTCTGTGCTTCCAAAGTAGAGAGCCAGGATTTATTTAATCCTTGGTCAGGGAACTAGAAACCACAAGCTGCAACTAAGAGTTTATATGCTGCAACTAAAGATCTTGCATGCTGCAACTAAAATGAAAACCTGGCACAACCAAGTAAATAAATAAATTTTTTTCATAATAAAATAAAATAAAATGATTTGAGGAAGCCAAGGTGGACAGAATTTTCAGGATAAAGTACCAGAGAGGATAGAGCAGCAAAGAAAAGAGAGAGGTGAGAAGTGTGAGCAATTTGAAAACCTTTAGAAGGTTCTCCTCACATCTTCATCTGGGTACTGACCAGTACATGTGCATAAGAAAACTGTCTAAGTCACGGAAAAATCCTCACCTCACATAGGCCAGAAACATTTTATGTCCCAAAGAGCCAGAATATGTCATCAGGTAGAGTACAACAGGAGTATGTCAAGGCTGTATATTGTCACCCTGCTTATTTAACTATATGCAGAGTACATCATGAGAAATGCCAGGCTGGATAAAGCACAAGCTGGAATCAAGATTGCAGGGAGAAATATCAATAACCTCAGATATGCAGATGACACTACCTTTATCGCAGAAAGCGAAGAAGAACTAAAGATCTTGATGCAAGTGAAAGAGGAGAGTGAAAAAGTTGGCCTGAGGCTCAACATTCAGAAAACTAAGATCACGGCATCTGGTCCCATCACTTCATGGCAAATAGATGGGGAGACAGTGGAAACAGTGAAAGGCTTTATTTTGGGGGGCTCCAGAATCACCACAGATTGTGATTGCAGCCATGAAATTAAAAGACACTTGCTTCTTGGAAGAAAAGTTATGACCAACCTAGATAGCATATTAAAAAGCAGAGACATTATTTGTCAACAAAGGTCTGTCTAGTCAAAGCTATGATTTTTCCAGTAGTCATGTATGGATGTGAGAGTTAGACTATAAAGAAATCTGAGAGCCGAAGAATTGATGGCTTTTGAAATGTGTTGTTGGAGAAGATTTGAGAATCCCTTGGACTACAAGGAGATCCAACCAGTCCATCCTAAAGCAAATTAGTCCTCAATGTTCATTGGAAGGACTGATGCTAAAGCTGAAACTCCAATACTTTGGCCACTTGATGCGAAAAACTGACTCCTTGGAAAAGACCCTGATGCTTGCGAATATTGACAGCAGGAGAAGGGGATGGCAGAGGATGAGATGGCTGGATGGCATCACCAACTCAATGGACATGAGTCTGAGTAAACTCTGGGAGTTGGCGATGGACAGGGAGGCCTGGCGTCCTGCAGTCCATGGGGTCGCAAAGAGTGGGACACAGCTGAGCGACTGAACTGAACTGAGAGTACTCAGATAATTGCTTCACTTGTGTGGCAATATTAGCCTTGGAGTAAAAGTTGCTCTGGTCCCAAGTAAGAAAGCTTAAAAACAAGCCTTGAAAGGAGCAAACTATTTCTTCAAAAAAAGTTCAGGAATATTTAAAAGAATACAAAAAATATCCAGAGCCAATAATTGATGGAGTAAGGCATCCAACCAAAAATTACCAGTCATGTAAAGAAACATAGACTATAAATCAATCAGTAATCAACAGATCCAGAAATGACACAAATGATAGAATTAAATAGACAAGGACGTTAAAATTATTATAACTACACTTCATTTCGTATGTTCAAAAAAGTAGAAGGAAGCATGAGCAGGTTAAACAGAAACATGGAAGATATAAAAAAGTCCCAATAAACTTCTAGAGGCAAAAACAGAATGAAATGGAAATACATTAAGTAAGAATAACAGCAGATATTACAAATTAATTGACCTGAAGATATAGCAATAGAAACTAGCCAAAATGAAATAAAGAGAGAAAAAAGACTGGAAAAATAATGGCCACAAGCAGAAGCTGGAGCTTACAAGAATTCAGTGAAACTCATATCACTTCTCATTGTCTCTTATCTTGATGACATGTGTACCCTGCAGAAAACTTCAACAACACTATCAACACTTCACTTAATTGGCATTTATAAAATTCTATACTCAATAGAATATAGATCAGCAGAATAGATATTGTTTTCCGGTGCACCGAGAACATTTACAAAGATAGACTATATTCTGGGCTTTAAAACAAATCTCAGTAAATGTAAAATGATTCTTATCATTTAGAAAATGTTCTCTGACCATAAATAAAATTAAATTATAAATCAATAGAAATAATCTAGAAAATTCTCTACTGTTTGTTAACACATTTTAATAACACATGGTTTAAAGAAGAACTCAAAAGGGAAATTAGAAAACAATTTGGACTTATGAAAATGAAAATACACTTATCAACATATGTGAGATACAGGTAAAGCAGTTAACATGGATAAGTTTATAGCACTAAATGTTTGTATTAGAAAAAGGAAAAACTCTCAATGGCCCAGGCTTTCAGCTTAAGAAAGTAGAAAAAGAAAAACAAATTAAATCCAAAGTAGGCAGAAGTAAGGAAATAATTAAAATAAGAGCATAAATCGATGATATAAAAAAGAGAAAAAAATATAAAAAAATGATGAAACTAGAACTGAGTATCTAAGGTAAATAACGTTAATATTACTTCAGGGAAAGATCAGGAAAAAATGAGAAGACATAAATTACCAATATCAGAAATGAGAGATAAGACACCAATCAGTTCTTATAACACTGTATGGAGACAATATGAATAACTTTATGCAAAATTTTTGATAACTTAGATGAAATGTATAAATTCTTTGAAATACATTAGCTTCCAAAAAGTGAAAGTTAAAGTGTTAGTCGATAGGTCATGTCTGACTGTTTGAGACCCCATGGACTATAGCTTATCAGGCTGCTCTGTCCATGGAGTTCTCCAGGCAAAAATGCTGGAGTGGGTTGCCATTCCCTTCTCCAGAGGATCTTCTGGACCTAGGGATCAAACCCAGTTCTCCTGCATTCCAGGTGGATTCTTTACCTCTGAGCCATCTGGGAAGACCAAATGTCACTCAAAAAGAAATGTAATGGGACTTCCCTTGTGGTCCAGTGGTTAAGACTCCATGCTTCCACTGCAGAGGGCACAGATTCAATCCCTGGTCAGGGAACAAAAATCCTGCATGCTCAGGTAGTGCAGTAAAAACAAACAAACAAACAAATCCATTATTTTATTGAAGCACAATTGCTTTACAATTGTACTGATTTCTGTTATATAGCAAAGTGATTCAGTTTTACATTTAATATTTTTCAAGTTCTTTTCCATTATGGTTTATTATAGGCTATTAAGATATAGTTCCCTGTGCTATACAGTAGGACCTTGTTGTTTCACAGCCTTTATTCATTTTATTTCTCAAACTATCCCAAAATTGGTCAATGAGAATTCCTTCAAACTGTCTCCTTGTGTTGGTGATAAGGAACTGTGGCTAATTTTAGTTCAGTTAACTTCAGTACAGTTGATCAGTCATGTCCTACTCTTTGCGACTCCATGAACCGCAGCATGCCAGGCCTCCCTGTCCATCACCAACTCCCGGAGTTTACTCAAACTCATGTCCATCGAGTCGATGATGCCATCAGCTATCTCATCCTCTATTGTCCCCTTCTCCTCATGCCCCTAATCCCTCCCAGCATCAGGGTCTTTTCCAACGAGTCAATTCTTCGCATGAGGTGGCCAAAGTATTGGAGTTTCAGCTTTAGCATCAGTCCTTCCAATGAACATTCAGGACTGATCTCCTTTAGAATGGACTGGTTGGATCTCCTTGCAGTCCAAGGGACTCTCAAGAGTCTTCTCCAACACCACAGTTTAAAAGCTTCAACTCTTCGGTGCTCAGCTTTCTTCACAGTCCTACTCTCACATCTATACATGACCATTGGAAAAACCTTAGCCTTGACTAGATGGACCTTTGTTGACAAAGCAATGTCTCTGCTTTTTAATATGTTATCTAAGTTGGTCATAACTTTCCTTCCAAGGAGTAAGCATCTTTTAATTTCATGGCTGCAACCACCATCTGCAGTGATTTTGGAGCCCCCCAAAATAAAGTCTGACACTGCTTCCACTGTTTCCCCATCTACTTCCCATGAACTGATGGGACCAGATACCATGATCTTAGTTTTCTGAATGTTGAGCTTTAAGCCAACCTTTTCACTCTCCTCTTTCACTTTCATCAAGAGGCTCTTTAGTTCCTCTTCACTTTCTGCCATAAGGGTGGTGTCATCTGCGTATCTGAGGTTACTGATATTTGTCCCGGCAATCTTGATTCCAGTTTGTGCGTCCTCCAGCCCAGTGTTTCTCATGATGTACTCTGCATAGAAGTTAAATAAGCAGGGTGACAATATACAGCCTTGACGTACTCCTTTTCCTATTTAGAACCAGTTGTTGTTCCATGTTTCTGTTGTTCCATGTCCAGTTCTAACTGTTACTTCCTGACCTGCATACAGATTTCTCAAGAGGCAGATCAGGTGGCCTGGTATTCCCATCTCTTTCAGAATTTTCCACAGTTTATTGTGATCCACACAGTCAAAGGCTTTGGCACAGTCAATAAAGCAGAAATAGATGCTTTTCTTGAACTCTCTTGCTTTTTCCATGATCCAGCAGATTTGGCAATTTGATCTCTGGTTCCTCTGCATTTTTTGAAACGAGTTGAACATCTGGATGTTCATGGTTCACGTATTGCTGAAACCTAGCTTGGAGAATTTTAAGCATTACTTTACTCGTGTGTGAGATGAGTGCAATTGTGCAGTAGTTTGAGCATTCTTTGGCGTTGCCTTTCTTTGGGATTGGAATGAAAACTGACCATTTCCAATCCTATGGCCACTGCTGAATTTTCCAAATTTGCTGGCATATTGAGTGCAGCAGTTTCACAGCATCATCTTTCAGGATTTGAAATAGCTCAACTGGAATTACATCATCTCCACGAGTTTTGTTTGTAGTGATGCTGCCTAAGGCCCGCTTGACTTCACATTCCAGGATGTCTGGCTCTAGGTGAGTGATCCCACCGTCGTGATTATCTGGGTCGTGTAGATCTTTTTTGAACAGTTCTTCTGTGTATTCTTGCCACCTCTTCTTAATATCTTCTGCTTCTGTTAGGTCCCTACCATTTCTGTCCTTTATTGAGCCCACCTTTGCATGAAGTGTTCCCTTGATAGCTCTCATTTTATTAAAGAGATCTCTAGTCTTTCCCATTCTATTGTTTTCCTATTTCTTTGTATTGATTGCTGAGAAAGGCTTTCTTATCTCTTCCTGCTATTCTTTGGAACTCTGCATTAAATGGGTGTATCTTTTCTTTTCTATATTGCTTTTCACTTCCCTTCTTTTCACAGCTATTTGTTAGGTCTCCTCAGACAGCCATTTTTCTTTTTGGATTTCTTTTTCTTGGGGATGGTCTTGATTCCTGTCTGCTGTACAATGTCACGATCCTCAGTCCATAGTTTATCAGGCACTTTGTCTATCAGATCTAGTTCTTTAAATCTATTTCTCACTTCCACTGTATCTTGAATGGTCTAGTGGTTTTCTCCACTTTCTTCAATTTTAGTCTGAATTTGGCAATAAGGAATTCATGATCTGAGCCACAGTCAGCTCCCTGCCTTGTTTTTGCTGACTGTATAGAGCTTCTCCATCTTGGCTGCAAAAAATATAATCAATCTGATTTCGGTGTTGACCATCTGGTGATGTCCATGTGTAGTATTCTCTTGTATTGTTGGAAGAGGGTGTTTCCTATGACCAGTGGGTTCTCTTGGCAGAACTCTGTCAGCCTTTGCCCTGCTTCATTCTGTACTCCAAGGCCAAGTTTGTACTCCAACACTAATTTAATGAAAAGTAATAATTAGTGATCACAATTCATGCTGTATTGATTACTATTGGTTTTTCTCTGTTTGGATTCTCCTGAAAGCAGACCTTGAGACAAGGATTTGAAGTCAGATAGTTTCTTTGGTTGATGATCCTCAGAAACACAAATTAAGAAGTGGGGAAATGACCAGAAGGTTGTGGGTACATGGTAGAGAGAACTGAAGCAGCAGGGAGTGGGCTGCTTTATCCCATTGCCCATTCCCAAACCATGCGTATCTGGCCAGGAAGGGATCTTGGCCTAGAGGATTCTCAGATTCTGAGTTTAAGGTCTGGTCTCTGGTGGGAGTTTTCTTCCATTCTGGGGCAGGGATCTTTCTCTCCTCTCCAATCTGGGGAGATATCTTGCAGTCCTGGGCTTGACCATGGACCTGGGAAGGGCCTACTGTGTCTTGCATGAATGCAGATGCTAGACTCATGCTAAAGAGAAGCCCAGGAATATTGAACGTTGAGCTGGAGAAGCTAGGGTGAATGCAAAATTGTCTCATTCCATCCCCTTTCTCCATTCAGTGGCCCCTACATGTGAAGGTCTGGAATGGATTCCAGGGCTTGGCAAGGAACTGGTCTATACTCTTTTCCCTCCTGCTCAACAATCTTTAATGACAGCAATGCCTCTGCCCCTCAGGTGGCCAAGCCTGCCTCATCACCCTCCTCTCTGGTCTCCTTACCCTCCTCTCTGGTCTCCTCACCCTCTGGTCCCAGCTCCAGAAAGACCTCTGGAAGTGAGGAGTACCCAGCTCTCTCTCAGCTTCAGAGGCCTCTTCAGTCTCTGGCTGTGGGGTAACTTGCAGGGAAAAGTGGCCACAGGTGAGTAAATCAGGGGGCTCTGGTCCAGCCTCAGCCGTGGGAAGCCTGCCTCGCCTACACTGGTGTGCATTCAAGGACCCACATGTCACGTGGGGGCAGAAGTTGCCAGTCAGCCACTGTCCTCCCTTTTCCATCAGCCGATTTGTCACCTTGGGTTTTCACTCTATGTATTTCATGTCCAGCAGCAGTACTTTCAAGGAGGCATGGTCCCTTGAAGTCCCTCCAGGCCTGGATTTTAATAATTAAAGAGGATGGAGGACCCTAAGCAGAGGTCCCCCAGGACCTGGGGCTCCCTCTTTCACTTTGTCTAGCCTCCAGGCCTGTTTGTTGTGCTGATGAGCTGCTGGACCCCGGGTTCACGGGGAAGGAACTCTGAATTCGTCCACCCAGCCCAGTAAGCCAGATATCCATTTGTAGTTTTCTTGACAACTGAGCATTTCTCTTCTGTACAGAATCCAATAGAAACTTCCTATAATTTGAAAAAAAAAAAAAAAAGAAGTGAGGAAATGAATCAGGGAAGGGAGAAAAGCCAATAAAGGGGTGTATTCATGGACAAATTACTATTGTGAGCAAATGGGGCTCAATCCTGCTGAGGACCCTCTGAAAAACCACCTAGAATGTGTCCCAGAACTGTCCCACACAGGGACAGAAATGAGGGGCTATTTACTCACCAACTCTCTTAGAACTACTCCTAGATTTTTAAATCCCAGCACTTCCATCAGAAATTTGAGTTGGTAAGAGAGCCCTGAAACTGTTTACTTCAGGTGACCTCAGAGAAGGCAGAAGATGTTATGGGACAAGGGCATTCACAGAATGTACTACAGGTTATTGGTTGTGGGTGCTTTCAAAAGACAGCACAGGCAGATACTTTTTTTTTTTTTTTTACTTTATTTTACTTTACAATACTGTATTGGTTTTGCCATACGTTGACATGAATTTTTTTTTAATGAATGTTAATATTTCCAGTTCAAAGTGAACATTACATTTTTTCCTTCACCTTAGAATTTTGTATTTATCTCCTTTCTCTTATACTGAAAACCTTAGTTCTTAGTAACATTAATATTTACTTGTTTTATTCTGTAATATACTTTATTAGATTCAAATTACAAATCATTGAATAGCATTTAAGATTTCTTTGCAGTTTATTTTTTAAAATTATTATTGCTATTATTTTGGCTGTGCTGGGTCTTCGTTGCTACGTGGGCTTTTCTCTAGCTGTGACAAGCCGAGGTGGGGTGGAGGGTGGTGGGATGGGATGGTGAGGGGTGTATGTGTGGCTACTCTTCCTTGCTATGCAGGCTTCTCATTGCAGTGGCTTTTCCTATTGTGGAGTACAGGCTTAGTTGCTCCAAGGCAAGTGGGATCTTCCCAGATCAGGGATTGAACTGGTGTCTTCTGCATTGGCAGGCAGATTCTTTACCACTGAGCCATCAGGTAAGCCCCTGCACTTTCTTTTTCTTTGGCCAGCCTTGCTACTTGTGGGCGGAGAAGGCAATGGCACCACACTCCAGTACTCTTGCCTGGAAAATCCCATGGATGGAGGAGCCTGGTAGGCTGCAGCCCATGGGGTCGCTAAGAGTCGGACATGACTGAGTGATTCACTTTCATTTTTTTCGCTTTCTTTCAGGTTCTTAGACTTTCTAAGGTCTAATAAAGCAGACTTCTGCATTTCTAAGTGTTCCTATATGTCTCTAGGAAGGGAGCACTGAGAAACGAATTTAGGAAAGGAAATAGAAGAGAGAGAATTTTCTGGCTTTGGAGTCAGACAAACTTGAATTCCAGTCCTAGCTGTGTCACTAACCAGTTATATAACCATGGGAAAATCACTTAACATCTAAGCTTACGTGGCTTCATCTACAAAATGGATATGACACCATTTCCAAAAGGTCCAAATGAGGCTCAAAAAAGACAATACAGTCAAAGGGACTCATAAACTGTTTGTCCCTGTGCAAACACATGACACTGTTATTGTGAAGACGATTGCTTCCTGTATGGCCAAAGTGACTAGTGAATTTCTGGCACGTGAAACACGCATTGCTCAGACTCCGGCTGCTGTGCTGGGACCCAGAGAAGCCAAACTGAGTTTCTGCCTTCATCCAGTTTATTTGTAACTTGGCCCTGCTCCAGCTTGGACTGGCATTGAATACAAACCGTGCAGGAAGTTCTGCCTGGCCAATCTGGACCTCCTGAGATAAGGGGTTAGAAAATCATTATCTGGATCCAGTACATCCTAGAGAAGAGCTTCTTGGTTCTGGGCTCTTGGCTCCAGTTTTTGAGCTGCCACATCCCACTCCTGACCTCACTTCCCTCTGCTTTCTCCATTTCCTGTCTCTGCTTCCCTTGTTCATGCTTACCAATGTATTCTTTAGGCACTGCCTGAGCTGTGCGTGGCTGGACCATCAGTCATTTATTTAGCCTACCACTCAGTCTCTATAAGTCTGGCCCCAAGTCTCTATAAGGGCTGCCTGAAAAACTTGCTTCTCTAATTTCTCCCAGATCTAGGATCACAGGGCAGCTTTCAAGGAGAGACCACTGGGCTTGGTACATGCTTACAGGAATACACACAATAACACTTGTCCATTGCATTCACATCATTTACATGAATAGACACATACACACGGATGTGATCACAGTTCAGTTCAGTTCAGTCGCGCAGTCGTGTCCGACTCTTTGCGACCCCATGAATTACAGTACGCCAGGCCTCCCTGTCCATCACCAACTCCCGGAGTTCACTCAGACTCACGTCCATTGAGTCTGTGATGCCATCCAGCCATCTCATCCTCGGTCGTCCCTTTCTCCTCCTGCCCCCAATCCCTCCCAGCATCAGGGTCTTTTCCAATGAGTCAACTCTTCGCATAAGGTGCCCAAAGTACTGGAGCTTCAGTTTTAGCATCATTCCTTCCAAAGAAATCCCAGGGTTGATCTCCTTCAGAATGGACTGGTTGGATCTCCTTGCAGTCCAAGGGACTCTCAAGAGTCTTCTCCAACACCACAGTTCAAAAGCATCAATTCTTCGGCGCTCAGCCTTCTTCACAGTCCAACTCTCACATCCATACATGACCACAGGAAAAACCATAGCCTTGACTAGACGGACCTTAGTCGGCAAAGTAATGTCTCTGCTTTTGAATATACTATCTAGGTTGGTCATAACTTTTCTTCCAAGGAGTAAGCGCCTTTTAATTTCATGGCTGCAGTCACCATCTGCAGTGATTTTGGAGCCCAAAAAAACAAAGTCTGACACTGTTTCTACTGTTTCCCCATCTATTTCCCATGAAGTGATGGGGCCAGATGCCATGATCTTCGTTTTCTGAATGTTGAGCTT
>SJXQ01003990.1:13112-83440 GCA_006408695.1 Aepyceros melampus
ACCCAAAAAAGATGTCCTTTTCATTATAGGGGACTGGAATGCAAAAGTAGGAAGTCAAGAAACACCTGGAGTAACAGGCAAATTTGGCCTTGGAATGCGGAATGAAGCAGGCCAAAGACTAATAGAGTTTTGCCAAGAAAATGCACTGGTCATAGCAAACACCCTCTTCCAACAACACAAGAGAAGACTCTACACATGGACATCACCAGATGGTCAACACCGAAATCAGATTGATTATATTCTTTGCAGCCAAAGATGGAGAAGCTCTATACAGTCAACAAAGACAAGACCGGGAGCTGACTGTGGCTCAGATCATGAACTCCTGATTGCCAAATTCAGACTTAAATTGAAGAAAGTGGGCAACACCACTAGACCATTCAGGTATGACCTAAATCAAATCCCTTATGATTATACAGTGGATGTGATCACATATATTCATAAATACATACTGACACAAATACTTAGGTCAAAAAGTCTAGGTGGAGAAGGGAGAGTGATAGGTTCTAATTCCCTCTCACTCCCCAAAGTCTGAGGCAGATATAAAGAAATTTATACAAAGAAGGACTTGTCGTTATGAGGAATATGCCTTTTTGTCTTTGATGACCTCTTTCGTTAACTGAGATCATAAAAGTAACAAAAGTTGCCTTTTATTGAAGGTACATCTGTGTTCAGTACTGCCTTAGCCCTTTTTCCTCTAATTCTTTGCATCAATCACTTAGGACGGTGTTCTTATTTCTTCTTGCTATAATTTGTAATTCTGCATTCAGATTCTTATGTCTTTCCTTTTCTCCTTTGCCTTTCACTTCTCTTCTTTTCTCAGCTATTTGTAAGGCCTCCTCAGACAGCCATTTTGCCTATTTGTTTTTCTTCTTCTTTGGCATGGTTTTGTTCACTGCCTCCTGTACAGTGTTACAAACCTCCATCCATAGTTCTTCAGGCATTCTGTCTATTAGATCTAATCCCTCGAATCTATTTGTCACTTCCACTGTATATTCATAAGAGATTTGATTTAGGTCATACCTAAATGGCTCGTAGTGGTTTTCCCTACTTTCTTCAATTTAAGTCGGAATTGGCAATATTTAGCAATAAAAATAAAGAGTTTCTGATCTGAGCCTCACTCAGCTCCTGGTCTTGTTTTTACTAACTGTATAGGATTTTTCCATCTTTGACTGCAAAGAATAAAATCAATCTGATTTTAGTATTGACCATCTGGTGATGTCCATGTGTATAGTTGTCTCTTGTGTTGTTGGAAGAGGGTGTTTGCTATGACCAGTGCATTCTCTTCGCAAAATTCTGTTAGCCTTTGCCCTGCTTCATTTTGTACTCCAAGGCCAAACTTGCCTATTACTCCAGGTATCTCTTGACTTCCTACTTTTGTATTCCAGTCTCGTGTGATGAAAAAGACATCTTTTTGGGGTGTTAGTTCTAGAAGGTCTTGTAGGTCTAGTCAAGGCTATGGTTTTTCCAGTAGTCATGTATGGATTGAGAGTTGGACTATAAAGAAATCTAAACGCCGAAAAATTGATGCTTTTGAACTATGCTGTTGGAGAAGACTCTTAAGGGTCCCTTGGACTGCAAGGAGATCCAACCAGTCCGTTCTAAAGGAGATCAGTCCTGGATGTTCATTGGAAGGACTGATGCTAAAGTTGAAATTCCAATACTTTGGCACCTGATGCGAAGATATGACTCTTTTGAAAAGACCCTGATTCTGGGAAAGATTGCGGGCAGGAGGAGAAGGGGATGACAGGGGATGAGATGGTTGGATGGCAACACCAACTCAATGGACAAAAGTTTGTGTGAACTCTGGGAGTTGGTGATGGACAGGGAGGCCTGACATGCACCAATCCATAGGGTCGCAAAGAGTCGGACACAACTGAGCGACCAAACTGAATTGAATTGAGGCTCCAAAGCTTTCCTAAACGTACCCATGTCTCACAAAGATCTGATGTACACCAGGCTCCAGCCCTTTTGTGGCAGATGCTGTTGGTGCCCTGCCCTTCACCTTTGACCTTATCACTAAGGGCTCTCTAACAAACTTCCACCTGCCTGCATCTGTATCTCTGCTGAAGGTTACACAGCCCTTGTGTCTGGGAGGCTGGAAATACAGTGGCAGGTGTGTGTGGAGGGAATTAGTATCTTCTGGAGTAGTCCTCAACCAATGACTGATGGAAATTGGTGTATATAAGCCCCATTTCCTCACCTTTAGCACCCAATTCTGAGGCCTGCATTTGATATAATTTCCCAGTTTCTGCATGGGGTTAAGCTCCAGTCACCCACAGTGATAGCTAGTTTGATCATTTGTTCATTATAGACCTCCCTCCCTTCCTTTTCTCTCTCCTCACTTTACTACCAATATTTCCTGCACAACCTACTAAATTACTTGGTCTTGAATTCTGTCTCTCAGTGTCTGTTTCTACGGGAATTCAAATTAAGTCATCCACTCCAAGGAGATCAGTACCTATAGCATATAAGGGACTGAGTCTGTGACAGTGCCTCCATGTATCTCTCTTTCATCCCAGGAAACTCTTCATATGTGTTAACTCATGCACAAAGAGTACACACCAGCCCACTGATTCTACCACAATCCAGACTCTGGATTCAGTTTGGGTTTAGCTGGGATATCATGCTATACCTGTAATACGAGGCAACTGAGGGTCAGAGAAGGAAAGCGATATGCTTCCTTCTGGCTGTATTTGTGCTGAGGTTTGGTATATATGGGCTTAATAGTAGCTGAGGGGCTGTTGATTGTTGCTTCTGGGTGGAAGCTTTAAATGTGGAAACAGATGGGTTGTTGTATCACATTGCTGCCCTTAATCTTAGCAGCATGGTGACCTGAGGCTGGGGTTTTCAAGAAGACTTTACTGAAGGCTTGGAGTTCCCTGGTGGCCTAGGATTCCAGGTTTTCACTGCTATGGCCTGGGTTCAGTCCCTGGCTGGGGAACTGAGATCCCGCAAGCCATGTGGTACCACTAATAACGAAAAACCCACTACATTAAAAAAAGAAAAAAGACTTTGCTAAAGTCTATCAAGACTTTAATGACACAGGAAATAAACAGAGTAACATTATATTAGATCATCTGTCTCACAAAAAGTAATCTGTTCTCTTCACCCAAAGATATCCGTTCCCTTTCAAACTCTGAGCTCCCTCCATGTGGTATTCAGGACATAATCTATGCCTTCCTGACCTGCCTGAGGCTGGTCACAGAGTTTCCATCTCCTGGACATGAAATCATCATGACTTTCCAACTGGGGTGACAGACTTGCAGTTTGTATAAAAATATATATTGACAATACAGGATATAGTCACAATTCATCTATCGATGTCCTTGTATTAATACAAGGTGAGACCTAAAGCAAGTGTCTGCTTTTCCCTTCTTGATTCAGCTTCTTTGCCAGCTCTGCATACAATGGCATTGGGTGTCTCAGAGGCTATTTGGCTCTTCATTTGTCTTGCCTGCAGGTTTGTCTGTTTCTCTTCTCCATCACTGACCAAATGCCCAGATTTTATAAGCAAAACTGTAATGGGCCATCATTTCTGCCTACCTTTCATTTGCCCTGAGGCACTGAGGAAGAATTTATCCTACCCTGTGGTGTGCAGACTTCTCTTGTTGAGGAGCACTGCCTCCAGGGTACACGGGCTCAGTATTTGTGGTACACAGGCCTACTTGCCCTGGGACATGTGATATCTTCCCAGATCAGGAATTGAACCTATGGCCCCTGCATTGGCAGACAGATTCTTAACTACTGGACCACCAGGTAAGTCCCATAGATGGTGTTTAATAAAATTATTTTTGAAGGAATAGATGAATGAATTTCAATAGTAAGTCTCTTTTAAAAAGCAAGTGGAGAAAATGTCTAGAGGAGGAGTGAGTCTGAATGGTCATCATTTAGTGAAGGAGGACCGGGAGTGAGCGAGGTCAAACAAGTGGAGTGTGGAATGTTTGGGAAGCCCTGAAGACCTAGTAGTGGAAGCAGAGCCACTCAGATGTGCTGACTATTTAGTTCTCTGCATTATTTCAGAACAGGCCCATTATTCAAAGCTTGGCTAGAAGTACACACTCTCTCATAAGCAGAAATCTGAAAAGAACCCTGAAGATCTTTGAATCCACCTTATCAGGGCATAAGAAGGCCATCCTTAGAGAATAATGGTTAGAGTGTTAGAGAAGATTTGGTAACTAATGCTCTTGGCTGTCCAGCAAGCTTTTCTATTCCCTTTGCTGTTTTTGCCATAGGACACACAACTCAGCCATGGCCTGTCATAGAATTCCATCTCTCTGGATCAGTGATTGGTTTACAGGGGACAGGTGACAAAAGTAAAGCTAATCAGAGTCCTTTCTTGGCTTTACGTATAGGAGAGAAGTCTTCTCCTTTTTTGGTTGCAAGTTCTTATCTGAGATGATGTTAAGCCTGGGGCTGCCAGCTACCAGCTTTCCTACAGTGCAGGGAGACTGACAGGGGTAGGAGAAAAACAAAGTGAGTGCAAGGGTATTGAAAAAGAAAAATGCCTAGCATGTAATAGGTACTTTAAAAATGCTAGTTGCTCTTCACCTATGTCTTGTAAATTAAGTCTTCAGTCAAAAGCCTTTTACTCTTTTAAGTTTTGGAATAACACATGGTTCTTTTTGGGCCTCTACTTTGCCTACAGTCTCTATTTTTAAATTTTCCCACCCAGGGAGCTCTGAGGAAATGTCAGGAAAGCAAATCTAGCAGGGAAGTTTCATAGAACTGAAGACAAAGAGATAATAAACATAGTGACTTCCCTGGTGATCCAGTGGTTCAGTGGTTAAGACTCTGCACTTCTAATGCATCGGGAATGGGTTTGATTCCTGGTAGTTGGAGAACTAACATCCCACATGCTGTGCAGCCAAAAAATAAAAATAAATAAATACATTAAAAAAAAAAGACAGAGACTATGTCCTCATGGAGTTGATATTTAAGAAGGGAAAAAGTCATTAGCACAGATAATGGAGTGCGTGCGTGCTTAGTTGTGTCCTTCTGGCCCAATGGACTGTAGCCCACCAGGCTCCTCTGTCCATGGGATTCTCCAAGCAAGAATACTGGAGTTGGTTGCCATGCCCTTCTCTAGGGCCTCTTCCTGACCCAGGAATTAAACCCATGTCTCCTGCATTGCAGGCAGATTCTTTACAGCTGAGCCACGGGGAAATAGTAGACATCTTTGGGGGTGTATTTTCGGCTCCCAGTGATTTATCCTTCTCCGAAAACAGAGGGAATCTATTCATGTCATCACCCTCCTTAGTTTAGTCTCAGAAGAGGGACCTTGATTTGTTGGCCACTGTTCATTGGACCAGGGTAAACACCTGATCGAACTAGGTCAATTATATTGTCTTTCTTACATAGGAATTATGGTTTAGGCTGATATCTTGAATAGAAGGAGCGTGAAAATTCAGGAACTGTGTCAAGGCTGTTACCCTCCAGATGAACTGAAGAACAGAGAATACCAGTCTGCAGAGAGAGGAGAATGAGGCTGAGTAGTGGAGAGAAGTAGAGATAAGAGACAGAGAGAAAACATTCCTGGACCATTACATTGCACATTCTGGTGCTTTCTGCATTCTTCTTCTTTATTCTAGGAAACAGTATTCTTATGACAGCTTATATATTTTCCTTAAGCTAAGTAGGTTTCAATTACTTGCATTCAAAAGTTTACTGTAGCTTTACAGTTAAGGGGATGGTTGCATAAATATATATATATTTTTGTATAATAGATTATCAAACTGCCATTAAACATGTTTTAGAGAACTAGTTAATGACATGTAAAATGCTCAACAGACAACAACAAGTAAAAGTATCAGGATTTAAAATTTTGTGTATGTAGAAAAATTTTTGCAAACACACAAAACTTTTAGCAATGGCTACCCTGGGGTAAACTTTCAATTTTTACTTTATATAATTTGGTTTCATTTTAATTTACACTTGTAGCATTGTTTATATAGTTAAGGTTATGTTAGAAGCATTTTCCACACTGCTTTACAAACATTTTGTAAATGCTATTATTTTAATGGTTGCATAATATTGTGTTTTAAGAGGGTATCATACTTTATTAAATCAATCCTCACTATTTATTGTTTTTAATACTTTTTACTATTTTAAGCAGTGCTATGAAAAACATCTTCAATGCACAAAGGTTTTTTTTCTATATTTTGTATTATTTGCCTAGGATATTTTTTCAGAAGTGGAGTCGTTAGAGTGGAACATTTCTACAGTTCATGAATAATTTTGGTCATGAAGCTTACTCTGGAGGCTGTGTCTACTTCCTCGCCATCTGAAACACAGATGATAGCCCAGTTCTAACTAACAAATTGCCTTAGCAGCCAGCCTTCTTGTTAGTCTAATAGGTTAAAAAAATACTAGTACATCTCTGTTTTGATTTGCATTTCCTTGGTGGCTAGTAAATTAGAACATTTTTTGTGTTTGTTAAATCCTTTACTTTCATCCTTTGTGAATTATCTGTTCCCTATGCTCTGCTCTTTGATTCATTGGAAACATTGTGATTTTCATATAGATTTCCATGGAATCTGTGTGAAACTAAGAATCTGTTGTTTAAAACTATGTGACAAAGTGTGCAGAGAAGAATCACATCATTCAGGCCAAAGTTACTGTTTATGATAACTCAATTGGAGTCAACCACCAATTCTTCTTTCCTATTCTTTTATCTTTTTGATTAGAAGGAAGAAACTGTGAAGTCATTCTCAACTTCTCCCTTTCTTTCATCATCCCACTCCTTAAGACAATCAGCCCCCTGATTATTCCTTGAATCTCCCTTATCTCTAACTCTGGTACCACCACCCTAATTCAGTCTTTGTAGTACACATCTCTTGTTTCATCTGTCAGACATCTCCTTTCTTGTGGGAACTGCCTCTCTTCCAATTCTATCTGCACAGTTCCTGCTGGAGATTGCAGGTTTGTATTTGAACTTGGTTGCTTGTTTGTGGTTGATTTGTCTAGGGGCAGCCATCTGGCCCAAACTGGGCCAGTGAGTTTCTTCTTATCTTTTTATATTTAGGACCAAGAGATTGAGGTTAATCTCTCTTCAGTGACTGTAGATATTTAATATTGTTGGCCATATTTTCTGTTACATGAATTGGGAAATAGAGAAAGCCAGATCAGAACAAGAAAAGAATATTAATACAGAGAAGAGTAACGAGATAAAGAAGGAGGATCTACGATACTACATACTGCAATCTCTTTCAAGAGCAATTTGTTGAACTCTAGTTCAGTTTGATAACCTGAGTTACTTTAAGACTCTTCCAATACATTCTCTTTATCAACTAGGAATGTATGCAATTGCAAGCAATTAACATGACTTAACTATATACAAATTTAATTTCCTCCCATAAAAAGGTTCATGGAGATAGGCAATCCAGGATAAGAGCAGCTGCTCCAGGTTACAAAATATCATAAAAAACTGGGCTTCTCTGTCTTCCTATTCCATTATCCTTAGTGTGAGGAGAGATAGTGACTGACCTCCCAGAGTCTGCTTTATCATGAAGAGACGGAAAGACACAGGACAAAGGCTGAAGGAATAAGCATACCTCTGGAAGCCTAACTCTAAAGCTTTCTTTTATTCTTTTATTGGTCAGAACTGAGTCATATGGCCCCTCTGAGTACATTTTATCCCTACTTGCACTCTGTTAGGGTAAGAACTTTTAGCTACTTTTAGCTACTTCTTTTCAGCTACAATGCTGCTCCAGTCCAGGTTCGATGCAAAACTGGGATTCTCTTAGTATGGAAGGCAGAGGAATGAATGTTGGTTAGGTAACTAGCAGTTTGTCCCATGTAACTTTTGCTTGTCTGGTTGACTTAGGTTTTGATCACATGCAACCAGATAAGTTTTAACTAGTTCAGTGCTTATTGTCTTGCTCCTGGATTTACTGTTTAGGGTCCCCACTAGTCTCCCTGTCACTAATTTCCACTTTGCTTGAAATGATAATGCTAATGTAGCCAGCCTTTCCAAAGCATGTCTCTGAGCCTGGCTATTCCATTGCCTATCTAACTTACTGCTCCAGGAACTCTCTAGTCTCAGTGTTCTTTCCTGTTCTTTGATACATGATTCAGTGGCATTAATTCTCATGCTTTATACACACTACTGAGGTTAATTGTATCTGTCAGGGTCCTGTCAGAGAAACAGAGCCCATGTCAGCAGCTAAATAGAAGGAATTTAATATAGGTAGCTAGTTACAAAAGGGTCTGAAGTGAAACAGAGGATGAGTAAGCAACTCAGAAATTAGCAACAGCAGGAAATCTCTACCATTTCTAGGGCTGAAAGGTCAGAAGAGGAGGTTAACAGAACCCATGAGCAAAGACCACTCAGTGGGAGTAGAAACCACAGAGGGAAGGACCTTCTGGAAGCTGAGATAGGAAGGAAGGGACTCTGGTGAGATGTGACCATGGAAAAGACACGGTCAATGTTGGAGATGCTGCCTGAAGCAAACATCCCTTTCCACTAACCAAAAAAAAAAGACTAGGAAATTTTAGAAAGATAATTTGCATGAGCCAATCCTCTGCAAGACAGAACAAAGTAGAGGAAGGGCAAGAAATGAATTTGAGACTAGCAGTTAATAGTGGCTGCAGTTTACAAAGATGTTTGTAAGTCTGTTAGGATTTTTTAAAAAACCTAAGTTCAAAGGATAAGGCTTTAACAAAACGAACAAACAAAAAAACCAGAAGTATCATGGCCTAGTAGATTTTCATATCATTCACTCAATTATTCACTGAAAGTCCATGGAATTCTCCAGGCCAGAATACTGAAGTGAGTAGCCATTTCCTTCTCCAGGGGATCTTCCCAACTTGGGGATCCAACCCAGGACTCCCACATTGCACGCAGATTCTTTACCAGCTGAGCCACCAGGGAAGCCCAAGAATGCTAGAGTGGGTAGCCTACCCCTTCTCCAGCGGATCTTCTCAACTCAGGAATTGAACCCAGGTCTCCTGCATTGCAGGTGGGTTCTCTACCAGCTGAGCTAGCAGGGAAGCTTGCCATTAATTGCTGCAATATAGGCCATATTTTTAATTTGCTTCATCTTTGGAACATAGCTTTATGTTCTTCTGGAGATTCTAATAGCCTTTCTTTTTTCTTGTTGAATTAAGACACTAGCTTCCCTGTTACTTCAGGGAAATTTCTTTACAATATCAATGGAGTTTTTCATCTTCATGACCATGTAATCATTTTGTTAGGGGAAGCACACTGACTGAAACTGCCCACCCTGGTCAGGCACCATAGTAACCATTTGCACAAGTTGTTTTAGGACAGGAGGTCCTGGTAAAGAACACGGAACTAAGAAGCCACCGCCAACCGGAAGAGTTCAGGAAAGGTAAAAAGGAGACACCACATGTCTGACCACCTCCCAGAATCCTTCTCTCTGGCATCCATCTTGGCTGAACAAGGTGTGCACCACCAGGAAGGACTCTGAGTCAGAATGATTGGCTAAAGACAACCCGGAAACTAATCCCATCACCATAAAACCTGAGACTTCGAGCCATGTGGCAAAGCTGTTCTCCTGGGTTCCATTACCCTACTGCTCTCCACCTGGGTGCCCTTTCCCAATAAAATCTCTTGCTTTGTCAGCACATGTGTCTCTTTGGACAATTCATTTCCGAGTGTTAGACAAGAGCCCAGTTTCGGCCCCTGGGAGGGGGTTCCCTTCCTGCAACAATTTGAACAGAATTCATTCCATTTTAACTTCTGACTTCTCATTCTATTAATATTTTGAACAATTGCATTTTAGTCCTCTGTTCAGTTCAGCTCAGTCGCTCAATCGTGTCCGACTCTTTGTGACCCCATGAATCGCAGCACGCTAGGCCTCCCTGTCCATCACCAACTCCTGGAGTTCACCCAAACTCATGTCCATTGAGTCAGTGATGCCATCCAGCCTACTGTATAACAAAATCTTGATATTTATTTTCATTGTACTTTTAGGTTAGTCATCTGTTTCTTCCCACATCTTCATCTTTTTGGGAGTATCTCTTTTTTTTTTTTCTTTTTTGCTGGAATACACATTTGTACTAAAGTTATATATATATTTTCAAGAAGAGTAAGAAGACAACTTTTAAAAAATTCTGATTTGTTATATATGTATAAGTGTAGCTAATAAGTAGTTTTACATTTGAGCTTATTTTCTGAGGAAAAAAAAATATAATTAAAATGAGTAGATGTTAGCTATCAAGACTTCCCCCACTCAAATACCAAAATAAGGAGCCTAGAGCATGAAGTCTCCAAAGCAGGTTCTTCTTTTATTCTCAGGATGTATTCTGAAGTAAAAGGGAAGCTAGTGGGTGCTTATGGAGAGAGAGAATGATGCTAAATAGTGCAGCTGTTCTCAGACAGTGTTTCAATTAATATTTTGATCTTTGCTTCCTTTCTCAGATGCTTTCTGCTCCTGGTTATTCCAGTTTAGAAATTTCCTCTCTTAGAAAGTCTATTTTCACCTCCGTTTTAGCCTTTTCTGTTCATATTCTGGACTGTGGCTTCCTCAACTCTAGTTTAATCTATCAGTATGATTCTACATGTAAACGAAAGGGTTTTGTCGTTTTAAGTTTATGTGTTATTAGGAGATTTCGCTGGTGGTCCAGTAGTTAAGAATCTGCCTGCCAATGCAGAAGACACAGGTTTGACCCCTGGTTAGGGAAGATTTCACATGCCAAGGAGCAGCTAGACCCATGAGCCCAACTACTGAGCCTGTACTCCAGAACCAGTGAACCACAACTGCTGAACCCTCCCGCTGCAACTACTGAAGTCTGTATGCCTGGAGTTTGTGCTCCGAAAGAAGAGAAGCCACTGCATAAGAAGCCCACACACCACAGTGAAGAATAGCCCCTACTCGCCACGACTAGAGGGCCCACGCACAGTAATGAAGACCCAGCACACTTAAAATAAGTAAATGAAAAAATAAAAATTATTTTAAAATTTAAAAAATAGAAAATAAATTATGATTAATTTTGTTAGGCATGATAATATGATTATAGCTCTGTTTTTAAAGTCCTTACCTGTAGAAATATGTTTTGAAACTATATGCTGACTGGGATTGCCTTTAAATTCCCCAGGAAAAAGAAAAAGATGTGGAGCAAAAACAAAACAAGAATGGTAAAATGTTGATAATTATACAAACTGGGTGGTAGCAGTATGTGGGATTTCATTATATGATTTTCTCTAAAAAATAGAAGAAGTAGGAAGTAAGCAGATATATAATATGCAACTGAGATATCAAATAAGATGAGAATTGATCAGTGGTAAATATTGGTAACAATATGGTAACGACATGGCAAATATTGATGATATGGACCAGTGACATTTTGATGGAGTGGTCGTAGGAGGAGGCTTAATTGGAATATATTATTTAAGAGGGAATGGACAAGCTGACTATATAAACACATTTTGGAGACAATTTGAACAATTTGGATGTAGCTCAGATATCAGATAATTTTAAGGAATAGTGCTAATTTTGTAAGAAGTGATAATGATAGTGGCTAAAAGATTTTCCTATTTTTTTAAGCAGTACATTTGAGTATTTAGAGTTGAAATGACATACTGTCAGGGATTTGCTCTGAAATATACAACAAAGAGAAAAAAGAGATAAGATGAAGCAAATAAATATGGCAAATGTTTGTATTTATAAAATATTTTGATTGCCTACACAGAGATTTGTTATATTATTCTCTCAATTTTTGTGTATGTTTGCAATTTTTATATTTTATAATAAAAAGACTTAGGGACTTCCCTGGTGGTCCAGTGGTTAAAACTCTGTGATCCCATGCAGGGGCAAGTGGGTTCCATTCCTTGTAGGGGAACTAAGATCCCACGTGCCTGTAGCCAGGCCACAAAAAAGACTTACAAATAAGACAGAGGGGAGGGACTGGAGAGAGTGTGTATAGACAAATATTCTTAGACATTTAGCTACGTAGAGAGCAAAAATTATTAAGAGTAGCTGGTGGCAGAAGTTGGGAGAAGAGAAACTAAGTATCTGTTGGAGTGATAGGAAAGAGAAGGAAATTTATAATATAGGAGAGAGTGGGTAGCATTTTGTGAGTGATATTCTTGAGTAAATGGCAGAAAATGGAATTATTGTACAAGTGGAGGGATTGGTTTTAGAGAGGAACATGGATAATTCATCTATGGTAACAGAAAGAAAAAGAAATATGTGAGTGCAGATGCTGGCAGGTGAGAAGATGTGATGATGGAATTCTGTGAAACAGAAAGCATGAGGATGGGAGAGAATTGGGGGTTTGGTAAAGTGCAAGTGAAGTCACTCAGTCATGTCCGACTCTTTGCGACCCCATGGACTATAGCATACCAGGCTCCTCTGTCCGTGGGATTTTCCAGGCAAAGGTACTGGAGTGGGTTGCCATTTCCTTCTCCAGAGGATCTTCCCGACCCAGGGATCAAACCCGGGTCTTCCACATTGCAGGCAGACACTTTACCATCTGAGCCATTTGGTAGGAAGTTATGAAGTCATCCTCTAGGAGAGGGGAGAGTGAATGAACTAGGGACATACAGTGTGATTGTTGGGAAACAGTAAGGCCCACTTGAAATGTATGGTTATGGCTTTACCTCATGGTCACACATTTTTTCCAGCTTCGTTCAGCTGAAACAGTACATACAAGGCAGGCACAGGATGGATTTAATCATGGTTTTGATTTTGCCAGATGAGTATACCAAAAAGAGAGGAACAGAAGAGTGAACGTTTCTGTGAGCAAGGAAATATGAATGACTGGAAAGTCAAGCTGAATAAGAAGGGAGAAAAGTTCATTAAAGACATACTTGTTGAATATTTTTCCATTATTTCTCCAGCGGAGTGGGGAACGAGTCAGCCTCATGACCTCCTTGGTGCCTACAAGTCACAGCATGACCTGTCCTGCACTCTGTATGAGGACACTGAGAGGCAGGATGTTAAAATCAGCATCGTGAGCAGGTTGCTAAACCAGACAGTGGCTCTGCCTCCAACCACCGAACCCAGCTTCCAGGGGTTCAGGTCCACTGGGATTGGACTCTGACAAAGGCTGTCAGGGCAAGGACCTGTCACCTCCTTGTTGCCCTAGTCTCTACCTTAGGAGAGGTGGCATGAGAATCAAGGGTGTGTGAGGGAAATAATGAACTTCTCTGAAGGTGGAAAAAAAAATTAGGTAGAGGAGGAAATGTCATAAAGAGATGGTGAAGGAAGGATCAGAGAAGCAGGAGGTAAACCCAGAATGTTAAAGCCAAGAGAAGAAATTAACTTTTTATGAAAGAGACAATCAGTCAACCATGTCAACAGTTGCTGACTACTCTAGTAAAATGTTTAGAGAACTAAAGCTAGAGAGACATAAAGTGACATCACTTTTGGGTAGAGGGCTCTGTCTAACTTGAAAAATTGTAAAGTGTGACAGTTGTCAAAACTGTCTAGTACTGAGTTACAAATTGAGGAATAGAGAGCAGAAATTAATAGACCCTCAAGACACAGACTTCAGTTCGGTTCAGTTCAGTTCAGTCGCGCAGTCGTGTCCGACTGTTTGCGACCCCATGAATCGCAGCACGCCAGGCCTCCCTGTCCATCACCAGCTCCCGGAGTTCACTCAGACTCACGCCCATCGAGTCCGTGATGCCATCCAGACATCCCATCCTCTGTCGTCCCCTTCTCCTCCTGCCCCTAATCCCTCCCAGCATCAGGGTCTTTTCCAATGAGTCAACTCTTCGCATGAGGTGGCCAAAGTACTGGAGTTTCAGCTTTAGCATCATTCCTTCCAAAGAAATCCCAGGCTGATCTCCTTAAACCCCTATAAAAGTTGAAATCCTTCCTTGGACTACAAATTCACTAGCACGAATGATCATGTTTATGTCAATTGGTTCAACAACAGGTAAGTCCTGACAGGTAGTAGGCACTCTGAATGTTTGTTGGATGAATGATTTCAGAAATAAATGAAGGTAACATAGTAAAATGTACAGAACATGAGATCTGGAGTTATTTACCTGGCTAGTGTCTACTCATCCATCAGACTAGCTTAAACACGATTTCTTCAGAGAATGTGACCTAACACAATGCCTAAAATAAGAGAAATACAATAAATTTGCACTGCTAACAAATTCCCAGGTGATATTGTGGTTACTGCTACTCTAGAGCAATGCTTCTCAACTCTCAGACTAAAAAAATTTTTTTTATTGCATCAGTTCAGTTCAGTCATGTCTGACTCTTTGCGACCCCGTGGACTTTTGCATGCCAGGCTTCCCTGTCTATTACCAACTCCTGTAGCTTGCTCCCCAAACTCATGTCCATCAAGTCAGTGATGCTATCCAACCATCTCATCCTCTGTTGTCCCCTTCTCCTGCCTTCAATCTTTCCCAGCATCAGGGTATTTTCTAATGAGTCAGTTTTTCACATTAGGTGGCCAAAGTATTGGAGCTTCAGCTTCAGCATCAGTCCTTCCAGTGAATATTCAGTACTGATTTCCTTTTGAAATCAGTTTGGTTTGATCTCCTTTCTGTCCAAGAGACTCTCAAGAATCTTCTCCAACACAACAGTTCAAAAGCATCAGTTGTTTTGCACTCAGCTTTCTTTATGGTCCAACTCTCACATCCATACGTGACTACTGGAAAAACCATAGCTTTGAGTCTGTGGGCAAAGTAATGTCTCTGTTTTTTACTATGCTATCTAGGTTGGTCATAGCTTTTTCTTCCAAGGATTTAATTTCATGGCTGCAGTCAGCATCTGCAGTGATTTTGGAGCCCAAGAAAATAAAGTCTCTCACTGTTTCCATTGTTTCCCCATCTATTTGCCATGAAGTGATGGGACTGGATGCCATGAACTTAACTTTTTGAATGTTGAGTTTTAATCCAGCCTTTTCACTCTCCTCTTTCACTTTCATCAAGAGGCTTTTCAGCTTCTCTTTGCTTTCTGCCATAAGGGCGGTATCATCTGCATATGTGAGGTTAATGATATTTTTCCTGGCAATCTTGATTCCAGCCCCACTTTGTGCTTCATCCAGCCCGGCACTTCGCATGATGTGCACTGCATATAAGTTAAATAAGCAGGGTGACAAGCACAGCCTTGACATACTCCCTTCCCAATTTGGAATCAGTCCATCGTTCCACATCCGGTTCTAACTATTGCTTCTTGACTTGCAAATAGATTTCTCAGGAGGCAGGTCGGATGGTCTTGTATTCCCATCTCTTTAAGAATGTTCCACAGTTTGTTGTGATGCACACAGTCAAAGGCTTTGGCGTGGTCAATGAAGCAGAAGTAGATGTTTTTCTGGAACTCTTGCTTTTTCTATGATCCAATGGATGTTGGCAATTTGATCTCTGGTTCCTGCCCTTTTTCTAAATCCAGCTTGAACATCTGGAAGTTCTCGATTCACGTAATGTTGAAGTCTGGCTTGGAGAATTTTGAGCATTACTTTGCTAGTGTGTGAGATGAGTGCAATTGTGTGGAACTTCGAACATTCTTTGACATTGCCTTTCTTTGGGATTGGAATGAAAACTGACCTTTTCCAGTCCTGTGGCCACTGCTGAGTTTTCCAAATTTGCTGGTATATTGAGTGCAGTACTTTCACAAGATCATCTTTTAGGATTTGAAATAGCTCAACTGGAATTCCATCACCTCCACTATCTTTGTTCATAGAGATGCTCCCTAAGGCCCACTTGACTTCACATTCTAGGATGTCTGGCTCTAGGTGAGTGATCACACCATCGTGATTATCTGGGTCATGAATATCTTTTTTGTATAGTTCTTCTGTGTATTTTTGCCACCTCTTCTTAATATTTTCTGCTTCTGTTAGGTCCATACCATTTCTGTCCTTTATTGTGCCCATCTTTACATGAAATGTTCCCTTGGTATCTCTAATTTTCTTGAAGAGACCTCTAGTCTTTCCCATTCTGTTGTTTTCCTCTATTTCTTTGCATTGATCACTGAGGAAGGCTTTCTTATTTCTCCTTGCTATTCTTTGGAACTCTGCATCCAGATGAATATATCTTTCCTTTTCTCCTTTGCCTTTCGCTTCTGGGCTGAGAAAAGAAAAGACTTCCTCAGACAACCATTTTGCCTTTTTGCATTTGTTTTCCTTGGGGATGGTCTTGATCACTGCCTCCTGTACAATGTCACGAACCTCTGTCTATAGTTCTTCAGGCTCTCTGTCTATCAGATCTAAACCCTTGAATCTATTTGTCACTTCCACTGTATAATCGAAAGGGATTTAAGTCATGCCTGAATGGTCTAGTGATTTTCCCTACTTCTTCAATTTAAGTCTGAACTTTGCTGTAAAGGAGTTCATGATCTGAGCCATAGTCAGCTGCTGCTGCTGCTGCTAAGTCGCTTCAGTCAAGTCTGACTCTGTGCGATCCCATAGACGGCCGCCCACCAGGCTCCCCTGACCCTGAGATTTTCCAGGCAAGAACACTGGAGTGGGTTGCCATTTCCTTCTCCAATGCATGAAAGTGAAAAGTGAAAGTGAAGTCGCTCAGTTGTGTCTGACTCTTAGTGACCCCATGGACTGCAGCCTAGCAGGCTCCTCTGCCCACAGGATTTCCCAGGCAAGAGTACTAGGGGGGGTGCCATTGCCTTCTCTGCATAGTCAGCTCCCGGTCTTGTTTTTGCTGACTGTCTAGAGCATCTCCATCTTTGGCTGCAAAGAATATAATCAATCTGATTTCGGTATTGAGCATCTGGTGATGTCCATGTGTAGAGCTGTTTCTTGTGTTGTTGGAAGAAGGTATTTGCTATGATCAGTGCGTTCTCTTGGCAAAACTGTTAGCCTTTGCCCTGCTTCATTTTGTACTCCAAAGCCAAACTTTTCTATTATTCCAGGTATCTCTGACTTCCTACTTTTGCATTCCAGGCCCCTGTGATGAAAAGGGCATCTTTTTCTGGTGTTAGTTCTAGATGGTCTTGTAGGTCTTCATAGACCGTTCAACTTCAGCTTCTTTAGCATTAGTGGTTGGGGCATAGACTTGGATTACTGTGATATTGAATTGTTTGCCTTGAAAATGAACAGAGACCATTCTGTCATTTTTGAGATTGCATCCAAGTACTGCATTTGGACTCTTTTGTTGATTATGAGGGCTACTCCATTTCTTTTGAGGGATTCTTTCCCACAATAGCAGATATAATGGTCATCTGAATTAAATTCGCCCATTAAGGTCCATTTTAGTTCACTGATTCCTAAAATGTTGATGTTCACTCTTGCCGTCTCCTGTTTGACCACTTTCAATTTACCTTGATTCATGGACCTAACATTCCAGGTTCCTATGCAATATTTTTCTTTACAGCATCGGACTTTACTTCCATTACCAGTCACGTACACAACTGGGTGTTGTTTTTGCTTTGGCTCTGTCTCTTCATTCTTTCTGGAGTTATTTCTCCACTGATCTCCAGTAGCATATTGGGCACCTATCGACCTGGAGAGTTCATTGTTCACTATCATATCTTTTTGTCTTTTCATACTGTTCATGGGGTTCTTAAGGCATGAATGCTGAAGTGGTTTGCCGTTCCTTTCTCCCGTGGACCATGCTTTGTCAGAAGTCTTTACTATGACCTGTCCATCTTGGGTGGCTCTGTGTGGCATGGCTCATGGTTTCATTGAGTTAGACAAGGCTATGGTCCATGTCAACAGTTTGGTTAGTTTTCTGTGATTGGTTTTCATTCTGTCTACCCTCTGGTGAATAAGAATAAGAAGTTTATGGAAGCTTCCTGATGAGAGAGACTGACTGTAGGGGAAACTGGGTCTTGTTCTGATGAGCGTGGCTGTGCTCAGGAAATCTTTAATTCAATATTCTGTTCTTGGGTGAGGCTGTGTTCCCTCCCTGTTATTTGGCCTGAGGCCAAACTGTTGACCCATGACTCCAACAGAGACTCCTGGACACTCACAGGAAGTCTGATTCTGTCTCTTGTGGGGATATTTCTCCTTTCTTCTGGCTCCTGGTGCATCAAGGTTTTGTTTGTGCCCCTCAAGAGTCTATTTCCCAAGTCCTGTGGAAGTTTTGTAATCAAATCCCACTGGCCTTCAAATTAAAACTCCCTGGGGGCTTCCCTGATAGCTGGGTTGGTAAGGAATCTACCTGCAGTGCAGGAGACCCCAGCTGGATTCCTGGTTTGGGCAGATCTGTTGGAGAAGGGATAGACTACTCACTCCAGTATTCTTGGGCTTCCGTGGTGGCTCAGCTGGTCAAGAATCCACCTGCATTGTGGGAGACCTGGGTTTGATTGCTGGGTTGGGAAGATCCCTTGGAGAAGGGAAAGGCTACCCACTCCAGTATTCTGGCCTGGAGAAATCCATGGACTGTATAGTCCATGGGGTCACAAAGAGTTGGACACAACTGAGCAACTTTCACTTTCACTCATTCCCTTTGCCGGATCCCTAGGTTGGGAAATCTGTTGTGGGTCCTATGTTTTATTGCACAGGTTGATATTTTTTGAAATACAGTAAAAACAGCTTAAAAATGAGATAACACAGACAAACACAATTTATTACTATTAGATTCACAGACATAAAATTACTCAGCCAAACTGCTCTAAATGTTTTTTAAGAGCTTGCTTTCAGTTTCTTTACTTACCATTTTACAGACCAATAAGAGTTAGTCAACAGGCTCAGGTCTAAGGACCACACTTGGAATAGCTCTGCTCCCGATGATCTGTAAGTTATTTTTGCTCTGAAGACTCAGGAATGTATGTTTTTTCTTTTTTAAGATAATGACCTTTTAAAAAAAACTTTACTATATGATTTATATTTGCTTTGTTGCATGTACCTTCTGCTAACTTGGAAGTCTGTAGTTAGTTTTTAGTTCTTCCAGTGGTTACCTTTTAATTGTAACATTTTCTTATATTTCTTGAGACTTTATCTATTAACTCTCTGCTCTCAGCAATGACAAAATTACTATTCTTCCACTTTTCATTTCCTTAACTTCCCCTTTAACATGTAATTTTAGTGAGAAACATTATTTTAAAAGTTCCCTGAAGATTATCTATATATCTTTAAAGAACCTTCAAATAAACTTCTGTCTCTCTTATGAGCTTTAAACTATTTCTTTTGCTTTCCTAATGGAGATGAGGAAATCCAATTTCTTTACCTATTTTTCAACATCTATTTTATATATATATATATATATATATATTATTTCATGTTGCCACAGATTGTAATATTTGTGCTCTGAATTTTTAAGGCCCAGAGTTAGTCTGAAACTGCCATATCTTTGCAATGATGGAGTTTAACATGTTTTAAAACCTGTAGGCTCTCTCACTTTTCGTTAACCAACTTTTCATTCATTCTCTGAACCTTAAACATTTGGCTCCATCCTAGACTCTTTTAATCTTTTTCTTCCATGGAAGAAAAAGATTAAAAGAGTCTAGGATGGAGCCAAATATTTTTATACATATATATGTATCTATCTATCTATCTATATATCAGTTCAGCTCAGTTGCTCAGTCATGTCTGACTTTTTGCGACCCCATGAATCACAGAACACCAGGCCTCCCTGTCCATCACCAACTCCCGGAGTTCACTCAAACTTACGTCCATTGAGTCGGTGATGCCATCCAGCCATCTCATCCTCTGTCGTCCCCTTCTCCTCCTGCCCCCAATCTCTCTCAGCATCAGGGTCTTTTCCAATGAGTCAACTCTTCTCATGAGGTGGCCAAAGTATTGGAGTTTCAGCTTTAGCATCTCCACAACTTCAATTTCCATCTACTGCTCCCAAATTTTTAAGCAATTTTTAATAACTTTAAGTAATTTTAAAATTGTACAGAAATTAATATTTCTTTAGTCGGTCCCTTTCTCTTTGGCCCTACTACTATAAAACTCTGACAAGTACCTGATCAGGAATAAGGGAGGGCAACATGGCTCAACCTTGTATGGAGTCGTATTTAGAAAAGTTCAGAGTTCAGCAACCAAAAATAACTTCAAAATGATGCAAGTCTTTTGCAGGCATTGCTTGGGAACTGGGAAGAGGATTTGTAGCAACACTCATTACAGCTTTCTTCCTCTCCTATGCACTTCCCTTACACGCACAATACTCCCACTTACCCACACAGCCTTGTTTTCTTCTGTCTGCTTCCCTACCTGTCTTCCTTCTACTTTTCTCCTTTTGCTCCCCTTCTTCCCATGTAGATTGACTCAGCTTCTTGAACTAAATTCTGCTTCTTTTATCCCTTTAATTATTCTTCCTATTTATCATTCTCCTTATCCTGAATTCCCAAGCCCAAAGAAGCAGTCTGGCATCCAAAGAACACTCTTGGCCAGGGGAAAACTGAGGGATGGGAGAGAATTTTGTGAGCATTTGCCTGTTAATAATTTTCATTCTGAAAATTATATATCTATATCTATATCTATATCTATATATCTATACTGAGAGCATTCCCTGAACTTTAGATCCATAATTCATCTTGTTTATCTCATGTGGGCATGCACGCTCAGTCACTCAGTTGTGTCCAACTCTTTGCGACCCCATGGACAGGCAGGCTCCTGAGTCCAGGCAAGAACACTGGAATGGTTTGCCTTTCATTTTCCAGAGAATTTTCCTGACTCAGGGATCCAAACTGCATCTGCCACATCTCCTGCGTTGCAGGTGGATTATTTACCCATGAACTACCAGAGAAGCCTGTTATCTCATAGATACCACAAAATCAACATGTCCCCAAACTGTACTTCTTTGTAAAGTTTATGATTCATTTGTTTGATATTTCTCTTCCATGGAAGATGAAGCAAATATTTGTTGAATGTGTGAATTGATGTGTAAATAAAATTATGAAACTTGTTCTTTCTTCAGTATTCTCTAGGACAGTGAAAGACACCACTGTCCACCTGGTTATTTAAACCATAATCCTGAATATCATCCCTGATTCATCTCATTTGCTCATTTTCCCTCTCTGGCTATTCATCAAATCCTGTAAACTGTACAGAAGTTAAAATTTCTTCACTCTGTTCCTTTCTCTCTAGCTCACTATTATAAAACTCTGACAAGTACCTGATCACTTTTACCTGTTCCTTTGGAATAGACGTTAAGGGGTTTCTGGTCTCCACTTTTATTCCCCTTCAATATACCCATTGAAGACATGTCACTCATAGTTCCTGACAAGTCTACCATCCCTCTTCATGGAAAATTCTCTCTCTCACACCTCTGTCAAGGGGTAGTCCTAAGCAATCATGTTCTGTTCCACATGATACCATCTTCCCAATTCCTTGACATTGTTAATTAAACCAGGAACGTACTCTTAACTGGGGCTTCCAGGTGATGCTAGTGGTAAAGAACCCACAAGAGACATGGGTTTGATCCCTGGAGATAGGGACGACCCCCTGGAGAAAGGCATGGCAATCCACTCTAGTATTCTTACCTGGAAATCCCATGGACAGAGGAGACTGGTAGGCTACAGTCTATAGGGTCGCAAAGAGTTGGACACAATTGAAGTGACTTAGCACAGCACACCCCTAACTAATGTGTAGGTTACCCAGCAGCTATTAAAGTAACTTGACAGGTAAAGTTTGGCCACTTAATTTCTCATCCTTAGACAAATGAATTAGAAAACAGGGAATGAATCGGACATTAGAAGCAATAAACAAAGTTTTAAAAATTGCATAAAGAGTCCAGTTAGCACAAAAGAGGCATGACCAAGATAAAATTTTGCCTAAATAGAAAATATTGGTAGATAGAAGTGATGATATAAAGCAGTAATACATAACAGAGGATAAATAAGGTGGTTGTTTCTGGGAGGAAAAGCAAAAAGACACATGAATTAAAGCAGAGATCAAGAGAGAAACTTAGTCATGGTAATGACAGAGCATGGAGTAAAATGCCCTACATTCCTGATGCTGAGGGTCCTAGAGATGCTTCCCGTTCCAAATTTCCTAAGAGTCCTGTTTCCTTCATTGCCGAGTATATTCTAATGTATTTAATATGGCTTCAGTTTCCATCTGTAGCTGGTGCCCTGCTTGAGGTTACATTTGGACCCATCAGCTCTAGCAAAACAGGTACTAAAAAATCATGATATTAAGTGATGACGATGGAGGTTTAGTTACATGTAACGATAGCCCAAATTACAGTAACCTAAGATAGAGGTATATGTCTCTCTCACATAATGCTACAGGGGGCAAGACTGGCAGGTCTGATCCATTAGATTATCTTGGATCTTTCTACATTGTTGCATTGCCCTCCCTTAGATGTTTTCTTATCTGTGTGGTCCAAGATAGGTTACTACCATGACCACTTTCTAAGCAACAACCTAGAAAAAAGGAGAAAAGAAGACATGAAAGACATGACATTTCCCTTTTAGACTGTAATTCAAAGGTTACGCTCATGCTCACAGCTCATTGGTCATAGTCACATGGTTACATTCAGCCACAAAGAAGGCTGGAAATTTTCTTTATTCTAGGTGGTATGTGTCTGCTGCTAAGTCACTTCAGTCGTGTCCGACTCTGTGCGACCCCATAGACGGTAGCCCACCAGGCTCCCCCGTCCCTGGGATTCTCCAGGCAAGAACCCTGGAGTGGGTTGCCATTTCCTTCTCCAATGCATGAAAGTGAGAAGTGAAAGTGAAGTAGCTCAGTCGTGTCCGACTCTTAGCGACCCCATGGACTGCAGCCTAGCAGGCTTCTCCGCCCATGGGATTTTCCAGGCAAGAGTACTGGAGTGGGGTGCCATTGCCTTCTCCTGGCCTGTGTCTACTAATATGAAAAAGGAAGAATGGATATTTGGTGACAAGTGTCTGTTTTTTCCATAATTGTAATAAGGAATCTTCGTAGTTAACTCTTAGAAAGAGTAATGTGGGCCCCTTTCAATCTCCTAGGAAGTCTTTCATAGAAGAGTAAAGAATGTTAGTATCACTGAAAACAGCCTTTTCCAAAAGGGTATGTAATGATACCTTGGCCCCTAGAAGCATAAGAGTATCTTCTCTTAGGAGGATTGGCAAGCAATCATTGCCTAGGGAAAAGGGGCATAATTAGATACTCTCTCTTTTGAGTGTTTAAGAGGGAGAATTGCAGATCCCTAGGATGTGGGCTCCTTTGGAAACTTGTCTCGGGCTTGCTTGCTTCCCTGGCAATTGATTGGCTGTATATGGAAATAGAAAACATATACCACTAAGAACTTCAGTTGTGGAAACTGTGACCTGGGCATCTTTGGCTGAGCTGGGCACCAAGGGAATGGGCTTGTCCTCTCTCAGAAAACTTTGCTGAACTGGGAGGACCTTGTTATGTGGTCTGTATTAGTCTGCTTGGGCTGTCATAACAAGGTACCTTATGGAACTCTGTGGTGGTCCAGTGGTTAGGACTCTATACTTTCACTGCCCTGGGACAGGGTGGATCCCTGGTTGGGGAACTAGGATCCTGTAAGTTGCCGAGCAGCCAAAAAGAAAAAAATAAAACAAACATTAGACTGGGTGGCGTAAACAATAGGAATTTATTTTCTCACAGTTCTGGAGGCTAAAAGTCCAAGATCAAGATTCTGACTGATTCTCTGGTGAAAGCTCTCTTCCTGGCTTGTAGGTACCCACCTCTTTGCTACACAGTCACATGTCCTGTTGTGTATATGTGCACAGGGTGGGGGTGAGCAAGCACCCTCTGGTGTCTCCTCTTACAACTTACAGGATCCTTGTTCCCCAACCAGGGATCCACCCTGGCCCAGGGCAGTGGAATGTACAGTCCTAACCACTGGACCACCACAGAGTTCCATAAGATACCTTGTTATAACAGCCCAAGCAGACTAATACAGATCACGCAACAAAGTCCTCCCAGTTCAGATAATACTCCTGTTGGATCCAGTCCCCAACCTTATAACTTCATTTAGCCTTGATTACTTCCTCAGCGGTCCGATCTCCAAACATAACCACTTTGGTAGGACTTTAACATATGAATTTTGGAAGGACACAGACATTCACATCATAACATAGTCCCAGGATACAATGATGTTAATGTGGAAACTGTACTGATCTTCCTGGAGTAGAATTTCAAAGATAGCTACACACTTCTCTTTGAATCCATTACCCCTTGCCATGTAACTTTAGTCCCTTTCCACACTGACTTGCTTTGGCAACAACTTGCTTTGTGATTTATGACTTGCTTTGGCAATGGCAAATTGCCAATGCAACACCAAGGCAGGCTTAAAAAGTGCTTACACATTGAGGCTTGCTGATTTTTTTTCTGTTCTTGGGACCCCTATACTGCTGCCATGTGAAGAAATTCAAGTTAGTCTGCTGGGGGATGAGATATGTGACTTAGTTGGTTCCACTGCTATGGCCAACAGCCTGAAAACTGCCAGATGTCTGAGAAAGGCCATTCTAGATTATCTAGCCACCCATCAATCCTCAGCTAACTGCACTTGCAAGGAAGCAGTGGTCAGCTACACTGGTCCAGGCCATAAGAACCATCCAGCTGATCTACAGAACTGTCAGCTAAATAAATGCTTGTTGTTTTAAGTTGCATATTTTGAGATGGCTTATTATATAGCAACAGACAACTACCATCCTTACCTTTAGAATATGTAGGAACTTTGGAGTTCTTAAATAATTAAGGAGGAGCTACTAGACTTCCTGATAACTTGACATGAGGGGCCTGAGTGACTAACTAGAAAACAGAAAAGAATGTCATCACATGTATAACCCCAAGATTACTGAGCAGTTTGTATTTGTTACATCTAAATACTGGTAGCTCTCACTTCTGGGCTCTAAACCAATTTAATCAACAGTTCACTGTACATCCTTCCATAGATATCTCATTGGTACTTACCAGCCAAATACATCTAAATGATCAATCATAATCTCCTTCAAACTTCTTTACTGTTCCCTATATCAGTTGTCCAAGCCAGAATCTTGGAAATTATTCTCAAATATTTTTTCTTTGTCTCTACCTAGATGAATCAACAGTTCCTATTGTTTTCTGCTTTCTGAGTCTCTAAAATTCATTCATTTTCTTTCATCAGGGCTATCACTTTCTTAGTACTTGTCATCATCACCTCTCTCCCAGATAATTATAACATTATCTTAATTCGGCTAGCATAGAATTTGCTAGTGGAATGGTTGTGAAATGTGTGAGAAAGAAAATATTCAAGTATCATTCTGAGGTTTTGGAACTGAAAAAAGTATTGGCTTGTCATTTATAAACTGGGGAAGATAGGAGTAAGAGTGGACTCAGGCCAGACTGTGCCACATGGCCATCTCTGACAGATAAGAGGCTGAGAAACTAAGTAGCTGAGTGTATTAGTTTTCTATTACTGGGTAATAAATTACCATAAACTTATCATTTAAAATAATACACATTTATCTCAAAATATCTGTGTATTGTGAGTCCAGATATGGCTGGGCTATGTTGTCATCTGGAGAAGTTTGCTTTCAAACTCACTCAGGTTGTTGGTAGAATTAATGTCCTTGTGGTTGTAGGTTCCTTTGTTTTGTTTTTCTTCTGGCTCTTGGCCAGAGTTGCCCATAGCTTCTAGAGGTTGCCTGCAATTTCCTGCCACGTGACTTTCTCTATAGGCAGTTCAGAACATGGTAGCTTGCTTCTTGAAGCCATTAGAATGAAAATGAGAGTGGGTCTCTTAGCAAGACAGAGTCTTATACAAAAAATAGAAAAAAAAAAAAAGACAGAGTCTTATACAATGTAATATAATATAATCACAAAAGTGACATCATACCATCTTTGCTATTTAAAAGCAAGTCACAGGTCCCACCCACCTCAAGAGAAGGGGATCACACAAAGGGTTAAACTGGAGAGGAGGTGGATCATGAAGGCAGCCTTACAGTGTATGTGCCACACGGATTTTCCCCAATCCTATACTGGAAGGTAAGCGGTTGAAGTAGAGCTCTGGTCCCTGAGTTGCCAAGGCTGAGTCAGGGAATTCTCTTGCCAGAGATTGTGTATCTGGAATGATGATGCTATTAGAGAGAAGAGAAGGTTAGAATCCCTTTGTACAGGTATGTGGCAGCAGCACATTGGCTGCGGGTGGTATGGGAGCACTGGTGACAGCACTGTCCTAAAATTGTCTCTAGTGTGTTCTCTGGAGAGGTTCCTTGTTTCTTGCTAGTTTCATAAGCCTGATCCTCCAATCTCTGTTCTGTGAACCCCTCTATATAGTCTTCTAATATGTGGTCTGGTATTCCCATCTCTTTCAGAATTTTCCACAGTTTACTGTGATCCACACAGTCAAAGGCTTTGGCATAGTCAATAAAGCAGAAATAGATGTTTTTCTGGAACTCTCTTGCTTTTTCCATGATCCAGCGGATGTTGGCAATTTGATCTCTGGTTCCTCTGCCTTTTCTAAAACCAGCTTGAACATCAGGGAGTTCACGGTTCACATATTGCTGAAGTCTGGCTTGGAGAATTTTGAGCATTACTTTACTAGCATGTGAGATGAGTGCAATTGTGCGGTAGTTTGAGCATTCTTTGGCATTGCCTTTCTTTGGAATTGGAATGAAAACTGACCTTTTCCAGTCCTGTGGCCACTGCTGAGTTTTCCAGATTTGCTGGCAAATTGAGTGCAGCACTTTCACAGCATCATCTTTCAGGATTTGAAACAGCTCCACTGGAATTCCATCACCTCCACTAGCTTTGTTCATAGTGATGCTTTCTAAGGCCCACTTGACTTCACATTCCAAGATGTCTGGCTCTAGATTAGTCAACACATCATCATGATTATCTGGGTCATGAAGATCTTTTTTGTACAGTTCTTCCGTGTATTCTTGCCACCTCTTCTTAATATCTTCTGCTTCTGTTAGGTCCAGACCATTTCTGTCCTTTATCAAGCCCATCTTTGCATGAAATGTTCCCTTGATAGCTCTAATTTTCTTGAAGAGATCTCTAGTCTTTCCCATTCTGTTCTTTTCCTCTATTTCTTTGCATTGATCGCTGAAGAAGGCTTTCTTATCTCTTCTTGCTATTCTTTGGAACTCTGCATTCAGATGCTTATATCTTTCCTTTTCTCCTTTGCTTTTCGCCTCTCTTCTCTTCACAGCTATTTGCAAGGCCTCCCCAGACAGGGAAATATAAACAGTTGGCATAGTGAAAATGAAAGTCATTCAGTCGTGTCCGACTCTTTGTGACCCTGTGGACTATACAGTCCATGGAATTCTCTAGGTCAGAACACTGGAGTGGGTAGCCTTTCCTTCGGAGAGCATTCAGAGCAAGTTAGAGAGCCATCAAAGGGGTTTGAGCTGAAACACTCCTTTTATATGAAGGAGACTGTCAATTGGAGCTCTAAGTTAACTTTTTCCAAAGAAAGGTGGTCGGGAACAGCCCCCCTGTAATGTCAGAAGCATAAGCGAAAAGCATAATTCAGTACGGCAGGCAGACTCTGGTTTTGGGGTAGATGCTCGAGAAAATTCAGCGAGGCTTCCTTAAGGCCCGACTCGCCTTTGCCTGTTGGACCCCTTAACCTCATGACCTTTGCCACGGACGGGACTCCTCATGCTGGCTCCTGGCATCTTCCCTTCTCCAGGGGATCTTCCCAAACCAGAGATCAAACCCAGGTCTCCCACATTGTAGGTGGATTCTTTACCAGCTGAGCCGCAAGGGAAGCCCAAACAGTTGGCATAACTATAAATAATTGCAGGTGGCTCAATGATAAAGAATCTTCCTGACAATGCAGGAGATGTGGGTTCTATCCCTGGGTCAGGAAGATCCCCTGGAGGAAGAAATTGCAACCCATTCTGGTGTTCTTGCCTGGAGAATCCCATGGGCAGAGAAGTCTGGTGGCTTACAGTCCATGGGGTTGCAAAAAGTCAGACATGACTGAGCAATTAAGCACACATACACACTAGAATTAGTAGGAGAAGGTGGCATAGACAGAGACCAGATTTCAGATATCCTTGCCAATCATAGTAAGTTCAGTGGTAGACTTCATCCTGAAGATCATGGAAACCTATTTAACTGTTTTAAACAAGAAAGTAACATGTTTTTTGAAGATTCTTGTAAAGGCTTATTGGAGGACGGGTTTGAAGAGAAAGGGTCTGGATGTATATGAATTAGTTAGAAAGTTTTCCTAGTCAAGTAGGTGAGAGAAGGTAAGACTTGAAGTGAGGTAGTACTAGTATGATGGAAAGAGGAGCCAGATTGGAGAGATGGAAAGGTTACAGAAGAAGCAAGACTTGTTCATTAATTGGATGTGGGGACAAAAGGGGGAGGAAAGAAGTAAGGATGACTTCTAGGTTTCTGGTTGAGGCAATGAGGGGTGGATTGTGGTGAGAAACGAAAACAGGGAATACAAGGAGCAGACTGACGACTGGCTGTAGAAACATTGGTTGTGTGTATAGGCTCTGATATCTAATAGACCTTGGTCTGAGTCCTGGCTCTGCACTTATTAGCTGTGTCATATTGAGCATTTTATGTAACTTGAACCTCAGTTTCCTCAACTGTAAACTGGAAATAATACAATTTACCTCTTGTTCACATAGGTGTGAATTGAATGCACACTGTCTGGTATCCAGTAGTTTTGCTATCATGTTAGTTATTATTACCTTTCAAAAAAGGTTCAGGGAGGAGGCTCAGGAAAAAAAAGGGTGACCTCTTAAGGAAATGCTTCTGTGAAAGCATTCCCGTCAAGTCAAAAGAGGAAAAATATGGTGCTGTGGCAGACCAGAAGCCAGGAGGAGGCCAAACAGGGCTGAGCTACAGCCACATTGCTGAGCAGATGAGTCACTGAAAGTGGCAGGCTGAGCTGCCCAGGCCACAGCTGGACTCGCGGTGGCCAGGCTGGACTGGGCTATAACGTAATTACTTCATTGTTAGTGGGGAATCATGGCGATGTTCTGGAAGCTTTTCTTCCCTTTACCCTTGAAGGAATCTATTGCTTCTTCCCCTTTTATACGACTTTCCACATCCTGTCTTACTTTTTGGAAGCAGCAGGAAACCGTGGAAAGAGTCAGAAAAGCCAGAATTTGAGTTCTGTCTAGCTTGCTCAGTGACCTGGTGCATGTCACTTCTCATCGGTCTTATCTGTAACAGGAGAATGAACAGACCTGCCCTCAAAGTGTGATGTGACGATCAGATGACAGTTGGTTGGAAGATGCTTAACAAAAAGGCATGCATTCGCGTTCTGTTCACTAGCTGTCTCCTTTATTTTCTTGCTGCTCCTGGTCCATCTCCACCTACTTCCTTGAGGACGTTGATCAGTTCTAATTCATTTTAGATCCGCACCATTTAGCTTGGCCTGGCACCGATTTCATGAATGGACGAATGAAAGAATCAATGAACCGTCCGCGGCTACCACAGGCGCGTCGGGGCCCCGCCCCCTTCCGCTCTCCGCCCCCTTCCTCCCACACCACGCGGTGGGGCCAAGGGCGGGTCTCTCGCGACCGTTCGCTGGCGCGTGCGCGGGAGACGGCGCGCGGCCGGAGGTGGCGGGCGGGCTCCCGGTGCGCGCGCGCGAGGGGAAGGGAGGGGCGGGGCCCGGCCAGAGGCAGGCGGGCGGGCGGGCGGCTGGCTGTGGAGCCGGCGGCGGCGGCGGCGGCGGGTGACCAGCCGAGCGTGTGCCGGCTGGGACAGGACGAGGCTGCGGCGATGCTGCCTCCTGC
The DNA here is from genome assembly GCA_006408695.1 of Aepyceros melampus. Lineage (NCBI taxonomy): Eukaryota > Metazoa > Chordata > Mammalia > Artiodactyla > Bovidae > Aepyceros > Aepyceros melampus. Next base: position 42,581 of record SJXQ01003990.1, read on the forward strand.
GTAAGGAGCGCCGAGGAGGCCGCGGCCCTTGAGGCCCCAGAAAGCGCGGAGGAGCTGCGGGCTGGGATCGGTGGCTTCGGGTGCCCGCCGGGCCATGGTGGCCGCGGGAGGTGGTTGGCGCGGTAGCGCTGCGGCCCGGGGCGGTGCGGGGCCGGGACAGTCGCGGCGCTGACGCCCGCAGGGCCCAGCCGCAGATATGAAGCGGAGCCGCTGCCGCGATCGACCGCAGCCGCCGCCGCCGCCGCTGCCGCCGGCAGCCGGCCGGGAGGATGGGGCTCAGCGGGCGGCGGAGCTGCCCCAGCCTCAGCCCCTGCCCCCGCGCCGGCTAGCGCCGCCCGGGAGGCAGCGACTGGAGGAGCGGACCGGGCCCGCAGGGCCCGAAGTCAGGGAGCAGGTAGGGCTGGCCGAGGTCTCGGAGGGAAAGGATGGGGAGGGGGATCCTGAATGGGACTGATGGGGGAGGGCTGTCTCGGGCGGGAAGATTTGGGCTGGGGGAGTTGAAGGGGTGGGGATTGAATTGAAGTTGGGCAGGAGGAATGGGAGGTCTAGAGAGGCAGAAAAATGGGGAGTGGAGAAATGGAAGTATTAGTCTGGGGTTGAATGGGAAATGAGAGCGTAGGGATGAAAAATGGTCCTATGGGCGTTTGAGGTAAAGGGTTCTGGAGAGAAGTTGGCCGAGGTCTCGGAGGGAAAGGATGGGGAGGGGGATCCTGAATGGGACTGATGGGGGAGGGCTGTCTCGGGCGGGAAGATTTGGGCTGGGGGAGTTGAAGGGGTGGGGATTGAATTGAAGTTGGGCAGGAGGAATGGGAGGTCTAGAGAGGCAGAAAAATGGGGAGTGGAGAAATGGAAGTATTAGTCTGGGGTTGAATGGGAAATGAGAGCGTAGGGATGAAAAATGGTCCTATGGGCGTTTGAGGTAAAGGGTTCTGGAGGAGAAGGGACGCCGGAATGTGGGCTGGGAGTGAATGAAGTGCAAAGAATAGACTTACTAAAGGGGTATGGAGGAATTATCCAGAGGGGCAAAAAGTGTAAGGTAGGGACAGTCAGTGTGATATAGTAAATGTTATCTTATTTTCTCGAGGTTGCCTTGAACAGTTGTGAAAAAGATGTCATTCCTAAGCATTCTCTGGTTTGGCCATCGTTATAGTCTTGTTGGAATATGTTCCTAGCCATTGTTAAAGTTCTCTCCAAGTAATGATCCATTTCACAAGAAAGCACTTTTTAAAACGTGTGCTTTGGGGATGCATGTGTGCAATCCAAAGGAAGTACTGTGAGCAGAGAATTTATAGATTTAGTCTCTGCCTTATAGGAGTTTACCACTGAAAAACACCAATTCAGTATACTTACACATATATATGGAATTTAGAAAGATGGTAATGATAAAGCTGTATGCGAGACAGCAAAAGAGACACAGATGTATAGAACAGCCTTTTGGACTCTGTGGGAGAGGGAGAGGGTGGGATGATTTGGGAGAGTGGCAGTGTAACATGTATGATATCATAAGTGAAATGAATCGCGAGTCTAGGTTCGATGCAGGATGCAGGATGCTTGGGACTGATGCACGGGGATAATCCAGAGAGATGGTGTGGGGCGGGAGGGGGGAGGTGGGGGTCGGGATTGGGAGTTCATGTACACTCGTGGCTGATTCATGTCAATGTATAGCAAAACGAATACAGTATTGTAAAGCAAAACAAACTAAAAAATAAAAATTAATAAAAAAAGAAAATATCTTAGTGGGAAAACATAGAAAGAAATGCAAAAAGTCCGTGGAGTTTCTGAATGGACAAGATGTGTTCATATATTAATTTATTAATCAAGTGTGGGTTATTTAGAAGTAGGGGATAAAGGTCAGTTTTATGAGGGAGAAGTTGTCATTAGTAGCTGTAGGAAGTTCAGTGAGTATGTGCATGGTCCTTGATCTTGTGAGATTTACAGAAAAATGTACTGTAGTAATGGACTCCAATGACAGCTTCCTTTTGCACACACTATTCAAGACCCTACTGACTTCATCTTTGGAGATTTGAAGGGTCCTGTTAGGTCTTCTGCCTAACAGGAGACCTTTCCCATATGTTAAATAAGTATTTTCCATAGACATCATTATTATATAGTTTCAGTGATGCACGTGTTAGCACTTGGACTTTCCCCCACTGTTGGTTTTTTATCTTGTATTCTCCACCCAGTGCTGAGTAGACTGTGCTATTGCTATCTTTGCCCTTACTTTGAGGCTGCTGAGCATTGTCCTCTTACTGTAATTTTCTCTCTCAACCTTGTTTTTTATATTCTCTGCAGTTCCTATTCAAAACATTTTAAAATGTACTTAAAACCCAGATCCTTTCCTGACTCAAGTTTACCTGGTCCAATTTACCTTATCCAGTGCTTCACTGAAGAGTTCAAGGTTACTTGATTTCTTCCCCTTTATCTCAGGATTTCTGTGTTCACTCATCCTTTTAAATCTCAAAGAAGGAAGTACTTATCCTCTTCCAAGCTAATTTCTCTATGTTTTTGATTTCACTCCCTCTTATCTTCTGTAGTCCCTTTGTTGTCTTATACCTCAAATAAAAACAAAACAACAAGATTTCCCTGAGTTTTGTAACATACTTAAGCTGCTTTGTAATCTCATTTTTGCTAACCAGCACCCTTCTTGAAAAATGAGTTTATATTTAGGAATCTAGAAAGCTCCAGGAGATGGTGAAGGACAGAGAAGCCTGGCGTGCTGCAGTCCATGGGGTTGCAAAGAGCTGGACACAACTGATTGACTGACCAACAACAGTTCACTGTCTCAGTCTCTTCACCTTGTATACATCCCTCATATATTTGGCTTTTACACCTAAACTCTCCCCAAACGGATGTCTTCAAGGTCATCAGTAACTTGTATGTTTGTTTATTTACTTTTTAATTGTGATGTGACTACAGAGTGCAAATCAAAGGTTCATTCATTTATTTATAGAATGAATACACCTTTGTGACCACTCCTCAGATAAAGATGTAGAACATTTCCAGTACCCTAGAATGTGCTTTTGTGTTTTCTCCCAGGTATTACCCATCTCTAGAGGTAACCACTCACCAGCCTCTATCACCATGGATTAGTGTTGCCTCTTCTGAACTTCGGACTTCCTTGGTGGCTCAGACAGTAAAGCGTCTGCCTACAATGCGGGAGACCTGGGTTCAATCCCTGGGTCAGGAAGATCTCCTGGAGAAGGCAATGGCAACCCACTCCAGTATTCTTGCCTGGAAAATCCCACAGATGGAGGAGCCTGGTGGGCTACAGTTCATGGGGTTGCAAAGAGTCGGACATGACTGAGCGACTTCACTCACTCACTCACTCACTTCATATCAATTAAATCATTCCGCTTAACTCTTTTATGACTGTACTGTTTCATTCAGCTATGTCTGTAAGATTCATCTATGTTGTTTCTTTTTGAAAAAGCTTGTTCTTTTTCACTGCTGTATAGTTTTCCATGTGTAAATGTACCATGATAGATGCTAAAACTTCCTTTTTTTAAGTTGAAAAATAATGTGTGGCTATTTGTTAAAAGTTTTCATTGTGAAAGAATTACATGGAAAGATTTGCAGCAGTCCTGGGGACCTTAAAATGACTAAATCTGATAACCCCCCTCTTCTCTGACCTCTGTGAACTGTTGGTCACTCTTGACCACGTGTTTCTTTTGATGTTTTCTTCTCTTTTGTCATAAGTCTTTTCTACTCCTGTTTCTCTGAGTGCTTCTTGGGTGTCTTTTTCTGTGTTCTGTCACTGTCCCCAGTATGTTCCTTGAGGATGTGTTTCCTCTTTGTCTTTAGCTTTTTTCTTTTTCTTTTTTCTGGTCATGCTGAGGCTTACAGGATCTTAGTTTCCTGACCAGGGAACCCAGGCCCCTGCGTGGAAAGCACTGAGTCCTAACCACTGGACCAAGAGAGAATTCCCAGCATTTTTCTTTTATCCTTTGTTTAAAATTTTTATTAATTTATTTATTCACTTTTGGTTGTGCTGGGTCTTTGTTGCTGCTCAGGCTTTTCTCCAGTTGCCGGGAGTAGGGATTACCCTCTAGTTGCCGAGCATGGGCCTCTCACTGGGGTGGCTTATCTTGTTGCAGAGCACAGGCTCCAGGGTACATGGGCTTCAGTAGTTGCAACTTATGGGCTCTAGAGCATGTGGGCTTCATTAGTTGTGAGGTGAAGGCTCAGTAGTTGCGAGTGCAAGCTCAGTAGTTGGGGCACACTGGCTTAGTTGCCCCTTGGCACGTGGAATTTTCCCTGACCATGGATCGAATCCATGCCACTTGGATTAGCAAGTGGATTCTTAACCACTGGACCACCAGGGAAGTCCACAGGTTTTTTTTCTTAATTGTATTTTGTTTTTTAACAGGCTTACCCTATTCATGGCAAGTACTTAGGATACGGAGTAGGTTTTACGTGCTGTGCTTAGTCGTTCAGTTGTGTCCGACTCTTGTCCATGGGGATTCTCTGGGCAAGAATACTGGAGTGGGTTGCTATGCCCTCCTCCAAGGGATCTTCCCAACCCAAGAATCGTTCTTCGCATTGTAGACATTCTTTACCAACTGAGCCAAAGGGTCTGTAGTTCTCTTTGTTCATGACATTGTGTTTCAGAGCCTCCTTGTAAAGTCATCTGAGTCTCTAGGCCTGACCTCTTTTCTTAGCTCTGTATTTCCGTTTCTAGCCTTAACATTTCCACCTTAGACTCTCAGCATTTGTGATCTAACATTAGTGGTTTTCATAATTTGATAGTGTCTTGAAATTCCATGACTTGAAATTATTTGTTGAAAACTTAAAAATTTTCAATTTTGTGTGTTATGAGGTGGGATGGATTATTCCATTCATTCAGGGAGTAAAAACCTAGCTGATCACCAAGGTATCTACCTTTCAAAAATGACTTTCTTCTTCATTTACATGGAATAATGCTGTTATATGTTATGCCATGCTGGTATTTAGGAATAATTTCTGAACAGGATGCAGAACTTGGATCTCTGGATTAGTGGCTCACTGTATCATTGAAATATTGATAAGTTCCATTATTCTCTTTTGAAATGTGCTTCTCCCTGTGTCTTTCCTTTCTCTGGGCCTCAAACTTGAAATTATATCTCTGGTCTTTGTCTTTTCGCTCTCCCTTGACCCCCTCACCCAGATTCTGCTGATTCTGTCTTCATGATATCTTTCAAATCTTTATGCTCACTGTCATTACCTTAATTTACACCCTTTATAAACTTTTGTCTTGGTTGTTGTAATATCTTAACTGTGTTTACTCTGCTTTTAGCCTTTTAACCTCTAATTTATTCTGTATTCTAATAAAGAAGATTGGAACTCCTTGCCTGTCTGAGTTGCAATAAGTATTTTAAAATGATCAATTCATTGCTTTATCTTCAGAAACTTTCACTAGCTTTTTAATACCATAGAATAAAGTTTAAAGACCTTGGCTTTCAAAGTCTACTTGAAACATCACTTTTTATTAGAATCAGAGGCCCCTTCTCTTGGTTCCCAATTCTTTGCTTTGTATCCATTGTAGCATACATTATTGAAATAGCTTGTCTCTCTTGTTAGCAAGTTCTTTGAGGCCCAGACTCTTTCATTTACTATTGTATACCTAGGGCCTAGTATGGTATTTGAAACATAGTTATTAGTTTGAATACTTATTAGAAACTAGATTGGAACTCCTTGCCTGTCTGAGTTGCAATAAGTATTTTAAAATGATCAATTCATTGCTTTATCTTCAGAAACTTTCACTAGCTTTTTAATACCATAGAATAAAGTTTAAAGACCTTGGCTTTCAAAGTCTACTTGAAACATCACTTTTTATTAGAATCAGAGGCCCCTTCTCTTGGTTCCCAATTCTTTGCTTTGTATCCATTGTAGCATACATTATTGAAATAGCTTGTCTCTCTTGTTAGCAAGTTCTTTGAGGCCCAGACTCTTTCATTTACTATTGTATACCTAGGGCCTAGTATGGTATTTGAAACATAGTTATTAGTTTGAATACTTATTAGAAACATGGAAGTGTGCTGGCCCTTGAAATGTATCCTGAGCAATATCCTAATTTGTTGTCAGTCTCTCATCAGAAAAACTCCTCAGAGGCTGTCTTAATCATCACTATACCAGCCTTTAGTGTTTTAACTGGTACATAATGGGCACTCAGTAAATATTTGTTTCCTCCTTAGGCACTTTCATATTTTTAATTAGTTATCTATCTGAAAAACTGTCTTCTCAGTCTTTGCCCATTGAAATTCTACTCAAGCTTCCAGGCCTAACTCATGCCACAGAAACTGTTCTGTGAAGTTGCTTTTCTATGATTGGGCTGTCATAAATAGCACTTCTGTCCTTCTGTATTCATTTTATATTATTTCATATCTGCTTTTAAGTTGTAAATTATTGAGGGTGGGAACTATATCATCATTTTATATACCATAATACGTAATCAAGGCCTTTGTTACAATAGGCACAATAATTATTTACTAACTGAATGAATGAATAGGAAATGATTCAAATATTTTGAATTTGGGTGAGTTGAGTAATAACAGTAGTAAGGGAGAAATAGGTAAGTAAAGAAAATGAGACATTTTTGAAGATGGAGGAAGATGGAGTTCAGTTTACTTTCTAGAATTCTCTCAGCACCATTAAGGAATTTTCAAAATTTTTTTCATGAAAATCATTATTTAGCACTGTAATGTTATTGTATAGTCAAAGTGAAGTGAAAGTTGCTCAGTCATGTCCAACTCTTTGTGACCCATGGACTGTATACTGTATAGTCCATGGAGTTCTCCAGGCCAGAATACTGGAGTGTGTAGCCTTTCTCTTCTCTGGGGGATTTTCCAAACCCAGGGATCAAACCCAGGTCTCCTGCATTGCAGGCAGATTCTTTACCAGCTGAGCCACAAGGGAAGCCCAAGAACACTGGAGTGGGTAGCCTATCCCTTCTCCAGAGGATCTTCCCAAACCAAGGATTGAACTGGGGTCTCCTGCATTGCAGATGAGTTCTTTACCAGCTGAGCTATCAAAGAAGCCCAAAAGCACAGGGCAGAAAATACACAGAGGGAAAACTGCATGTATTTTTTAGGGAACTGTAATTGATTTCACTTCATGGGAAATAGATGGGGAAACAGTAGAAACAGTGTCAGACTTTATTTTTTTGGGCTCCAAAATCACTGCAGATGGTGACTGCAGCCATGAAATTAAAAGACGCTTACTCCTTGGAAGAAAAGTTATGACCAACCTCGATAGTATATTCAAAAGCAGAGACATTACTTTGCCGATTAAGGTCCTCTCTAGTCAAGGCTATGGTTTTCCCTGTGGTCATGTATGGATGTGAGAGTTGGACTGTGAAGAAGGCTGAGTGCAGAAGAATTGATGCTTTTGAAGTGTGGTGTTGGAGAAGACTCTTGAGAGTCCCTTGGACTGCAAGGAGATCCAACCAGTCCATTCTGAAGGAGATCAACCCTGGGATTTCTTTGGAAGGAATGATGCTAAAACTGAAGCTCCAGTACTTTGGCCACCTCATGCGAAGAGTTGACTCATTGGAAAAGACCCTGATGCTGGGAGGGATTGGGGGCAGGAGGAGAAGGGGACGACCGAGGATGAGATGGCTGGATGGCATCATGGCCTCAATGGACGTGAGTCTGAGTGAACTCCGGGAGCTGGTGATGGACAGGGAGGCCTGGCGTGCTGTGATTCATGGGGTCGCAAAGAGTCGGACACGACTGAACGACTGAACGGAATTGATTTGGTATTGTTGGAATTTGAACTTGGAGGCATAGATGATGAGTTTAGAGCCTAATAGAGCCTAGATGGTAGAAGATATTTACTACTGTTTAAAAAGAGTAAAGTAGGATGGTCTTACTTGTTTTTTAACCTAGGGTACTCTGGTAGCTGTGGAGGATACAGTGTAGGACATGGTGATTAAGACATGGGCATTTGAGAATTTTTCTGAGTTTTCCCAGGGGCTTTACAGGTGGCTCAGTAGTAAAGACTCTGCCTGCCAGTGCTCGAGATGCTGGTTCGATCCCTGGGTTGGGAAGATCCCTGAGAAGGAAATGGCAATTCACTCCAGTATTCTTGCTTGGGAAATTCCATTGACAGAGGAGCCTGACAGGCTATATCAGATGCGGCTGAGCAGGTACTCATGCTGAGTTTTCAATGGAAGGTGTGTGCTTAGTTGCTCAGTCATGTCCAACTCCTTGTGACCCCATGGACTATAGCCCGCTAGACTCCTCTGTTCCTGGAATTCTCCAGGCAAGAATACTGGAGTGGATGACCATTCCCTTCTCCAGGGTATCTTCCTGACACAGAGATCGAACCTGAGTCTTCTGCATTGCAGGTGGATCCTTTATCATTTGAGCCATTGGCGTGCTAGTGATAAAGAACTTGCTTGTCAGTGGAGGAGACATAAAAGACTTGGGTTTGATCCCTGGGTCAGGAAGATCTCCTTGAGGAGGGCATGGCAACCCAGCTTAGAGAATCCTGTGGACAGAGGAACCTGGGAGGCCACTGTCCATAGGATTGCAAAGAGCTGGACACAACTGAAGCGACTTAGCACGCACCTACTCCAGTCTGACCTCTGCAATGACAATGAGTTTTCAATACAGAGTGTTTGTTAACTCCTTCCTCCCATCTTGTCTTCAAGTAATATAAGTAAGGGCCAGCCCTGAAAACCTATTACCTTTGGGAGATTTGATTTCATCAAAGGTCCTGGGAGCAGAGAGCCTGGGATGGTTGAAGCAGGTTGGACAGTTTTCCCTGATGAGCGTAGAATACATCTGCTTACAGATTTTTCCCATCTTTGTTTTACTGGATGCCTCTTAGCCTAAGATCAGCCTAAAAGCTTTTTCCACCCCAGTTACTCATGGTGACCCATGATTAGGATGTCAGAGGCAGCTTCCTACTGCAATCACTATGCCTCCTTCATTGCTGCTCTTAGCTACTATATGGTTCTTTGCTAAATTTGTTACCTAGCTTTGTACTTTTTGGCAAAACCCCCATGGTACCTTGGTAATTATCTTTTTTATCAGCAGGTATTGGTTGTTTTTCTTCTCTTATATACGTACTTGGGGTTCCAAAGAGGTTTGAAAACCAGGTTGTTGGGTCAAGGGCTAGCCCTGGGGGTGGAGGAAAAAGTCCTCAGGGGAGAGCAGAGACTAGGTGTCCCTGGGAGTCAGGACTTACACATGATGCACTGTTAGTCCGACATGGTTGACCGCCTTTTTGTTTCAGTGTTGTACCTCATTGTCAACTCCCAAACTCTTTTCTCTGCACTATAGCCATATATACAGTGGTGATGTAAAAGTCAAAGTCACTCAGTTGTGTCCGACTCTTTGTGACCCTGTGGACTATATAGTCCATGGAATTCTCCAGGCCAGAATACTAGAGTGGATAGCCGTTTGCTTCTCCAGGGGATCTTCCCAGCTCAGGGATGGAAACCAGGTCTCCCACATTGCAGGCAGATTCTTTACCAGCTGAGCCACCAGTGAAGACCCTATATAAAGTGGAAATACAGTAAATAATTGATGGGGAAAATTGATATCAACCTAAGCTTCCTGCTTCCATGTTCATTGGGCATATGTCATCTTTACCAATAATAGTTCCACTTCTAAAATCTTAGTTTAGAGCTTACCACACTCTGACCTTCACATCATCTTCTGTTTCTGTAGCTCGCATTCATTCATCTCCAAAACTTGTTCAAACTCTTTGTAACCTCTGGTCTGTTGATTTTTGTTTTTCCTAAATCATCTTTTCATTGTTGGTCACCTCATGCCTCTACTTTCCTCCGTGTCCAGCTAAATATTTCATGGGCTATCATAATTATTCCTATGTGTGTACCTTCAGTACCTTCTGTCATACCTGTCATACTTGAGAAAATCCCAACTGTGATTAAACCAACTCTGTCTTGGTACACTTGTATCAGATAATAAAAGAAATAAGTAAAATATGTAGTGTGCTATAGGGTGATAAATACTATGAAGAAAATAAAGCAGGAAAGGGGGACATAGAGTGATGGGAGATTTTATGGCTTTAAATAGCATTATCATGAAAGACATCTCTTTGGAATGACATGTTTGAGTAAAGACCTGAAGGATGTAAGAAACAGGCATTTCAATTCTGAGGGAAGAGTATACTTGGTAGAGATAGAAAGCTCCTTAGGCGGGAAGCATACCTTTAGTTCCAAAATTTTGTTTGAGGAACACCAAAAATCCCATGGACAGAGGAGCCTGGAATGCTGCAGTCCATGGGGTCGCTGAGGGTCGGAAACGACTGAGCGACTTCACTTTCACTTTTCACTTGCACGCATTGGAGAAGGAAATGGCAACCCACTCCAGTGTTCTTGCCTGGAGAATCCCAGGGATGGGGGAGCCTGGTGGGCTGCCGTCTATGGGGTCGCACAGGGTTGGACACGACTGAAGTGACTTAGCAGTAGCAGATAGCAGAAGGAGCCCAAGTATGGCTAGAGTAGAGTGAGTAAGAGGAAGAGTAGTAGGTGAGGTCAAAGGGGAAAGATGGGGAGAGGAGGGCTGAATTGTGGAGAGTTTCAGATGGGTAAGTGTCTTACAGGGTAAGGTTTTTGGCTTTTCTGCTGAAGGAGATGAAAAGCCATTGGAGAATTTTGAGCAGAGGAATCACGTGATCTGACATTTATTTTAATCCCATCTGTTTGACTACTCTAAGGAGCATTGACTGAATGGGTATGTGGAAGCAGAGATACCACTCAAGAGACTCTTGCAGTTATTCAGGCAAACAAGCAAAGGATATGAAATAATTGTCTGTGATTAAGAGAATGCCTTTTTTTTTTTTTTTTTAGAACAAAACTACTTGAAAGAGTTGTCTGTATCTTCTTTCATTTCTTCTGCTCTTACTCTTTCTTGAACCCATTCCAGTCAAATCAGACCTTAGTCTCCTAATTCCACTGCAGCACTATGTCAGGGTCATCATTGGTCAAATCCAGTAGCTAGTTTTCAGTATTCATCTCACTCAACCTGTTGCTTTTGACATGGTTGATCATTCCATCATTTGGCTTGTGGGACCATGCTCTCTTGGTTTTCTTCCAGTCTCACCAGTGCTTCAGAGAGCTTAGTATTTAATCTGCTTCTATAGTCTCTTCTCTCTCCTGATGTAATCTCATTAGATTGTATGACTTTGCATTTCATCTCTATGCTGTTGATTTGCATGTTTTTTTGTCTAGTCTTTCCTCTGAGCTCTAACTCCTTTTTTCAGTTGTGAGTGTAACATTTCTATTTGGGTAGCTAATAGACCTTTCAAACTTAATGTGTCCAAAGCTGAACCCTGTTTTTATTTCCTTTTCTGCTTCTCCCTCAGTCTTTCCCATGTCAATAAATGGCACTATCATTCAAGCTATGAGAAACCTAGACAGAGTATTAAAAAGCAGAGACAACACTTTGCTGACAAAGGTACATATACTCAAAGCTATCATTTTTCCAGTAGTCATGAACAGATGTGAAAGTTGGGCCATAAAGAAGGCTGAGTGTTGAAGGATTGATGCTTTTGAACTGTGGTGTTGGAGAAGACTCTTGAGAGACTGTTGGACTGCAAGGAGAGCAAACCAGTCCATCCGAAAGGAAATCAGTCCTGAATATTCACTGGAAGGACTGATGCTGAAGCTCCATTACTTTGGCCACCTGATGTGAAGAATTGACTCCCTGGAAAAGCCCATGATGCTGGGAAAGATTGAGGGCAGGAGGAGGAGGAGTGAACAGAGGGTAAGATGGTTGGATGGCATCATCAACTCAATGGACATGAGTTTGAGCAAACTCTGGGAGATGGTGATGGACAGGGAAGCCTGGAGTGGTGCAGTCTATGGGGTCGCAGAGTCGACACTACTGAGCGACTAAACAACAAAATCATTCACTCAGAGCAAAATATGGAAGTTGTTTTTGATTCTTTTCTAAACCTCATATTCCACATTCAGCCCATCAGTTCGGTTGGTGCAGTATTCAAACTGCATGAGACTTTTCCCCGCTAGCTCCATCACTAGTCTAATATTAGCCTCTTTCATCTTCCATCTGGCTTACTATAAAAGTCTCCTAATTCTATTCTTCTACACCCTCCCCAACTATGATAATGATAATTTGTACACAGCAAGAGCAGTATCATCCTGTAAAAGCTAAAGTCAAAATTTGTCACCCTCTCTAGTTGAAAGTGGCTTTCCATCACGGTTAATCAAAGTTGAAGGTGCTTGCTTTGTCCTATAAGTGCCTATGTGATCTGCCTCTAGGCCTTCTCAAACCTCATTTCCTTTTCTTCCTCTTGTTACTGTGCTCTAGTCACAGTGGCTGCCTTGATGGTCTCCAGAGATATTAAGCATGCTCCTCCCTGAGGACATTTTAGAAATTATTTGAGGACTGCTATACTTGGTATTTTTCTCTACCCGAGGTGTTCTTTCTCTGGATATGTTTATATGACTGGCTTCCTCATTTCATTTAGGTCTCTGTTCAGATATCACCTCCTCAAAGAGGCCTTCCTTGACCAGCTTTTTTAAAGTAGCACTCTTAGTCACTCCTGTCCCCTGTTTTTATTATGTCCTTTATTCACCTGTGACTGTCACATATTTGTTATTTATTGTCATTCTCACACATTAGGATATATGCTTCATGAGGATATGAATTTGAATTGGTTTTTCCTTACTGCTGTATCTCCAGTTCTAGACATGTATATTGGAGATACTAAAGAAATGCTTCTTGAGTGAATGTATAGTGATTAAGTCATTGTCTGACCTTCGATTCCAACTCTGACCTGATGCAAGTTACTTAAATTCTTTAAGCCTTAATCACCCCATGTGTATGTAGTAGAGATAATTTCATTACCAATTTCATTGTTAAGATTTAATAAGTTAATCCATGTAAAGCACTTACTACAAAGCCTGATACCGATGAGTGCTCAATAATGGTTAATTATTATATTTTTAGGATACATGCATAGAATATGTGAGTATAGGGTTCAAATTTTCAGTATTCTTATCTGGTTTCAGAAAGAAATAGAAAAAGGTATGTCTTGACCTTTGATTTGTTGGCATTATTGAACTGTCCTTTTATTTTGTTCAGCTTGAAAAAGCAGCTTTAATTTGTAATATTTTTCCTTTTAGCCCATCAGGCTCCTCTGTCTATGGGGATTCTCGAGGTAAGACTACTGGCGTGGGTAACCTGTCCCTTCTCTGGGGGATCTTCCCGACCCAGAATCAACCCGGGGTCTCCTGCAGGTGGATTCTTTACAACCTGAGCTACCAGGGAAGCCCTTAGGGAAATTTCTGTGAATATCTTTCTAAGTAACTGGTTTAGAATGTGTTATAGTCTCCCTAGGCTTTAGAATGTATTGAATAGCAAATATGGACCAAGGAAACCACATTTTAAAATTCTGTGATATTGTTTTAGTTGTTTACCAATATTAATGTAATGTTCACCCTTCTTAAGGGCGGACCTGGCAGCAGAGGCACAGATCCTTTAACCTTCGATTTGTTGGGAGATGAATAAGCCACGTAGCTTCTCTGCCTGTATTTCAGCAAAACAGGGGTAATATAAATGTAGGAATACTTGTTTTAAAATTTTATATAAAGTATTTATTATATGTGTCCTTTTGCTCTCTAACCTTGTTCCACTCAGCATTGTTTTTGAGAACTATATGTCACAGATCAGCACACTTTTTCTGTTAAGGGCAATATAGTAAATATTTTAGGCTTTGTCATACTGTTTGTTTCACAACTACATACTCGGCTATACTGTTGTAGCGTGAGAGCATCCCTAAGACAATATGCCAATGAGTGAACTTATCTATATTTCAATAGGCTTTTATATAGAGACATTGAAATTAGAATTTTATGTGATTTCCATATTTGTCATACTGAGAATGCTGTTTTACAAAATCTTGTTCTATTGATTTGTTTTCCAGCTATTTACAAATGTAAAAATTTCTTTTAGCTCCCTGGGTAGACACAAGCAGACTGTGCGGAGGACATGGCCTACCAGCTGAATTTACTTACCTTGATCAACACATTTAGATTAATTTCATCAGTTTTAAACTGCTATATAACATTCTTTTGAAGGAGTAATTTGTAATACGTAAACTTTTTTTAAAAAAATTGGACTTCCCTGGTGGCTCAGATGGTAAAGAATCTGCCTGCAATGCGGGAGACCTGGGTTTTATCACAGGGTTGGGAAGATCCCCTTTAGGGGGGTATGGCAACCCACTCCAGTATGCTCACCTAGAGAATCCCCATGGACTGTGGAGCCTGCCAGGCTCCACAGTCCATGGGGTCACAAAGAGTCGGATACAACTGAGTGACTAAGCACAGCACAGCAAACATTTTGTTATAATAATGGACCATTAGGTGATTTCCATTTTCCAGTGCTACAGTAAATATTCTTGTACTTATCTCCTTGTGCACATGTGCATGAGTTTCTCTTACAGGATGTTGTTGCCAGATTGCTTTTTTCAGTGTTTGTACCTGTATGTGCTTTGACCACTGATGTTTCGCTATATCCTTGACAACTCTTGGTGTTATCACTTTTTGTTAATTTTCTAGGTTTAGATGGCATCTCAGTGCTTTAAATACATTTTCCTGATTATTAGCAAGGTTGAGAATCTCTTCACAGATTTAGTATTTACTTGGAAGTTGTGTTTTCTATGACTTCCTTAGTTATGAACTTTGTTTTTCTCATAAACTGTTTCTTTTTATTTTTCTTATTGATTATTGTTGAGTTTTATGGTTTTTTTTTTTTAATTGTCATTTAGAAATAGAATATGGTGAAGAAATATTGTAGGGAAAGAGCAGATTAGCCAAGATAGCAGTGATGAGACTCTTTGGACCCACGGCCTTTTGCTCTCGCCCCATGTTATGTAAATACATGGTTATGTAACAGCTGAGGTCACTTACAGCGCTGCACATGCACTTCACAACATACCCCCTTGGCCACAGGCCACCTTTGTTCTGCAAACATATGTAAGCTCCACCTGAAAAGCCCTTGAGGCTGCATTATGTCTGCATCTGCTAGGCAACCTCAAGAGAATACAGTGTGTCTGCCTTACGGCTGCTGCGCTAGCCTGGAGAGAATAAACATGTCTGCAGTTCCTTGAGTTTTCTTCCAGCTTCCCCACTTGTGCCTTCCCTACCCTGGGTTCAGCAAACAGTGAGATACAGGGAGGTAAATATACTTTAGGTTTGAATTCTCTTAATAGCTTAGTTCAGTTCAGTTCAGTCGCTCAGTCGTGTCCAACTCTTTGCGACCCCATGAATCGCAGCACGCCAGGCCTCCCTGTCCATCACCAACTCCCGGAGTTCACTCAGACTCACGTCCATTGAGTCCGTGATGCCATCCAGCCATCTCATCCTCTGTTGTCCCCTTCTCCTCCTGCCCCCAATCCCTCCCAGCATCAGGGTCTTTTCCAATGAGTCAACTCTTCGCATAAGGTGGCCAAAGTACTGGAGCTTCAGTTTTAGCATCATTCCTTCCAAAGAAATCCCAGGGTTGATCTCCCTCAGAATGTCGTCCCCTTCTCCTCCTGCCCCCAATCCCTCCCAGCATCAGGGTCTTTTCCAATGAGTCAACTCTTCGCATAAGGTGGCCAAAGTACTGGAGCTTCAGTTTTAGCATCATTCCTTCCAAAGAAATCCCAGGGTTGATCTCCCTCAGAATGGACTGGTTGGATCTCCTTGCAGTCCAAGGGACTCTCAAGAGTCTTCTCCAACACCACACTTCAAAAGCATCAATTCTTCTGCACTCAGCCTTCTTCACAGTCCAACTCTCACATCCATACATGACCACAGGAAAAACCAGAGCCTTGACTTGACGGACCTTAGTCGGCAAAGTAATGTCTCTGCTTTTGAATATACTATCTAGGTTGATCATAACTTTTCTTCCAAGGAGTAAGTGCCTTTTAATTTCATGGCTGCAGTCACCATCTGCAGTGATTTTGGAGCCCCCCAAAAAAACAAAGTCTGACACTGTTTCTACTGTTTCCCCATCTATTTCCCATGAAGTGATGGGGCCAGATGCCATGATCTTAGTTTTCTGAATGTTGAGCTTTAAGCCAACTTTTTCACTCTCCTCTTTCACTTTCAACAAGAGGCTTTTTAGCTCCTCTTCACTTTCTGCCATAAGGGTGGTGTCATCTGCATATCTGAGGTTATTGATAATAGCTTAGTAGGTTTGAATTTGAAATGGGGATAGCAATGTCTATTTAACCATGTTGTTCTTCTGGTTATAAATTGTCTAGTTTGTATTGGAGCTCACTAAATCTTTGTTTCTATGTTTTTTATTGTTTGTTCTTTGTCACTACTGTAACTTTATGTGTAGCAAAGTATTCCTTTTGTAGCAGACCACTTGTTTTGTGAATTTTCTTCTTTCTTTCCTCTTCCTTTTTTTCTTTCTTACTATTTAACTTGTTTATTGTCAAATATAACAAGTACAGAAAAGCAGTCAAAAACAAAAGGATAATTTAGTGAATTATAAAATGAACACTATTAATCAAGCAGAATTTTACCAGCCATTCAGGAAACTCTTCTCCCTGTGGCCCCCCAATCATATTCCCTCTGTCTCTGCAAAAGTAATCAGTATTCTGACCTAGGGCTTCCCTGGTAGTTCAGATGGTAAAGAATCTGCCTGCAATGCAGGAGACCTGGGTTCAGTCCCTGGGTTGGGAAGATCCCCTGGAGGAGGGCATGGCAACCCACTCCAGTATTCTTGCCTGGAGAATCCCATGGACGGAGGAGCCTGGTGGGCTATACAGTCCATAGGGTTACAAAGAGTCGGACACGACTGAGTGACTAGGCATAGCACAGCACATTCTGACTAAAGCATTTCTTTGTATTTCTCTTTAAGTTTGCATCTAAGACATTACAGTTTAGTCTTGCCCGTTTTTAAAAACTAGATGTGTTTGTCTCTTTTAATCTATACGTTTTCCTTTCATCTCTTCTTTAAAGTCTGTATGTTGAAAAACTTTGGAACAGTTGACCTGTAGTTTCCCATAGTCTAGATTGATAGTTATGGTGCATTTCAAAACGTTTCAGGTCTTTTGTATTGCCTGCAAGTTACAGCTGGATAGAGAGGCTTAATCGGTCTCAGGTTCAATTCCTTTGGCAAGATTTTGGGTGGTAGTGTGTTCTTTCAATAGAAGGCACATGACGTCTGCTTTTTGCTCTTTGATTGGTGGTCCTCTGTACATAATGAAATGCATCTTTCTCATTGTTTTGAATATTTTCTCTTTGTTGTTGGCTTCAACAGTTGGTAATGATATGTTTTGGCTCAAATTCTGTTTGAGTTTAACCTGCTTGAGGTTCATTGAGCTTCTGCACATGTAGGTTCATATCTCATCAAATTTGGAAAGTTTTTGGCAGTTACTTCTTCAGGTATTCTTCCCATTTCTCTCTTCTTCTTCTGGGAGTCCCTTAATGCATATATTGTTTCTTTTGAAGATGAACCCCTCATCTCTTAGGCTCTCTTCACTTTATTCTCTTTTTTTCTTTTTGTTCCTCAGACTGTATAGCTTTAATTGTCTTGTCCTTGAGATTGCTGATTATGTCTTTGCTTTCTCAAATTGCCATTGAATCCCCTACTGAACTTTTCATTTATTTATTGGTTTTCTTATTTCTAGAATTTCTATTTGATTCCCTTTTATAATTTGTCTTTTTGTTGATAGTCTTTGTTTTGTTCATACATTGTTTTCCTGATTTTCTTTAATTCTTTGCAAATGTTTTCCTTTAGTGATAGGAGCTTATTTAAGACAATAGATTTCAAGTTTACTGCAAAGTGGAATACTGGGCTTCCTCAGGGATGTTTTCTGTTAATGTATTTTGACTCTTTTGAGTGGACCATACTTTCTTATTTCTTTATACATCTTGTGTTTTTTTTTTAATTATTGTTGTTGAAAAGTAGAGATTTGACTATTGGCAACTAGGGAATACAGTGTTTCCCCTTTCCCCAGGTTTTGCTATTTTTTGAATATTGAAGGCTGTAGTTGTTCATTTGTCTAGTGAATTTTCCCAGCCTTTTTTGTAGAAATTGTATTTCTTGCTGTGTGTGATACTGAAGTCTCTGTTCCTTAGCTTGTATTTTGATTAAGATTTTCTGGATTGCCAGGAGCTAAGCAAACAAACAAACATACAGTCAATATGTTTGTTTTACAAACATACAAACAATCTGGTTTTTGCAGATTGACTTTTTGACTCCTTCGGCCCTTGGCCAGATTTGTGCTGAGTCCAGGGATCAGCTTGAGATGAAAGCTTAAAGTCTTTTCAGTCTTTCCTGAGCATGCATTTCACCCTGGGCTTTCTAATTTGCTTTATATACACAGGTGTTTATTATTACCCTAATTTCCCAAAGAGACTCTCCCTTTTCCTGCCCAGATCTCAGGTAGTCAATTGTATGTCTCATTGTTAATCCTTTGCCCAGGTGGCTGTGGGTGTTTGGGTCACCTTACCGGGTTTTAAGCAGTGCTTGCTGCTTTTCCACGTTGAGAAGATTCTAAGTTAGTTGAAATAGGAGTTCCTTGTGTCAGCCCTCCAGGTAGCCCCCAGGTGAGTTAGAACAGATGTAATAATGTACAAGTGAGACCTGCTCTTTCCTTCTGGTACCAGGGGCCAGGGTCCCACTCTGGGATCCCAGCTGATGTCTTCACGATTGCCTCCACATCGAGGAATGAGTAGGGTGAGGGCAAGTGAAAATATCACAAAGGTTTCCTACCATTTTTAGGTTGACTTCTTGATTCAGTTCTCATGGTTGTTGTAAATATTCTATTTTCCAGAGTCTGACAAAAGTGGTTCTGACAGTTTCTGCCTGTTTTTCAGTGTTTCTTTGGGGTAATTTTAGGTTGGGAACTGTCTACTCCACCATTTTGCCTATGTTGTCTTTCACTTGATTTTAGTTTTTTATCTCCCTAATGATGAACAATGTTGAGAATGGTTTCATTTGCCATATTTGCTTTTTCTTTGCTGAAATGTCTATTAGGTTTCTTGCTCATTTCTTTAAATTGGCTTGTTACTGAATGTTTTCTCAGATATATTTTGCAAATATTTTTCCTCCTGTGTGATTTGTTTTCACTTTTTAAACAGTATCTTTGGAAGAGTAGTTTTTAAATTTGATGACGTCTATAAATTTGTTCTTTTTTAAACTTATGCTTTGTTGTGATCTAAGAATGCTATCTAACTCAAAGTATAAAAATTTTACTCTTGTATTTTCTTTTGAAGTTTTATACTTTAGATTTTATAATTAGATTTATAATCCATTTAGAGTTATTTTTCATACATTGTCTTTGATATTCCTGAGGTATGGGTCAAAGTACTTTTTTATATTTTTTTTGTATATGCACATCAAGCAAAGGTTTTAATAGGGATTAAGAGAATGTACTTTGATTAGTGTGGCGCCTGGGTTTGACTCTTGGCAGGTAGATCAGGAAGAATCTGTCACAGTATATGGACTTCTCTTCACCTATTAAATTACCATTCATATGGGATAAGACAACTTGTGTTGCAAGCCCAGGTTTTTAGCCTGATAGACAAGTTTTTAGTGTGTAGAATTCTGTTTTTTAGCTGTGAATCCTTTGATTACATCTAATCCTATGACGCTTACTCCTTGGAAGGAAAGTATAACCAACCTAGATAGCATATTGAAAAGCAGAGACATTACTTTGCCAACAAAGGTCTGTCTAGTCAAGGCTATGGTTTTTCCAGTGGTCATGTATGGATGTGAGAGTTGGACTTTGAAGAAAGCTGAGCGCGGAAGAATTGATGCTTTTGAACTGTGGTGTTGGAGAAGACTCCTGAGAGTCCCTAGGACTGCAAGGAGATCCAACCAGTCCATTCTGAAGGAGATCTTCTCTGGGTATTCTTTGGAAGGAATGATGCTAAAGCTGAAGCTCCAGTACTTTGGCCACCTCATGCGAAGAGTTGACTCATTGGAAAAGACTCTGATCCTGGGAGGGATTGAGGGCAGGAGGAGAAGGGGACAACAGAGGATGAGATGGCTGGATGGCATCACCGACTCAGTGGATGTGAGTTTGAGTGAACTCCGGGAGTTGGTGATGGACAGGGAGGCCTGGCGTGCTGCGATTCATGGGGTCGCAGAGTCAGACACAACTGAGTGACTGAACTGAACTGAATCCTATCCTTGTGTGTGTGTTTGTTAGTCGCTTAGTCATGTCTGACTCTTTGTGACCCCGCAGACTGTTGCCCAACAGACTTCTCTGTCCATGGAATTCTCCAGGCAAGAATACTGGAGTGGATTGCCATTCCCTTCTCCAGAAGATCTTCCCGACCCAGGAGTTGAACCCTGATCTCCTGCATCACTGGGAGATTCTTTACTGTTTGAGCTACAGGGAAGTCAAGGAAGGAAGTCCTATCCTTAAATCATAATATAGTATAAGCACAACACTAGCCTTGTGTATAAAGTTAGCTTGAGATTTGCTTTAGTATTGTGGGGGACAGAGATAGTTCTGACCAAGGGAGGGAGGACTCTGTGAGGACTCAAGAGAAAACAATAAGCTCTAGGGTTGGGAGGAGCACGTAGAGATTTTGTAGTCAGGCAATTTTCAACCTTTTATTTGATAGTTGAAATTTACATGTCATATAGTAGGTACGTTATTGTTACAGTGTTGCTACAATAGATAAAACAAATTATGTGTAATTTCTGGCATGCAAGCTGTAATTCTGCCTTTTAAAAAAATCTCACACAAGAAACAACGTTGTGACATAAGTGAACCGATTTTATTGTAGTATTGACCAGGAACTTGCTTTCATTTAAGAGTATACTGATTGAGTACTTTAAATCAATTTCAAGTAATTTGTGACACAATTCTCACAGTTGATCAACATGTGTGTGTGTTGGTGGAATCATACTGAAAGTTTTTGTTTAGTTTGGTGGTTCTCAAACTTTAGTGTGCTTTGGACTTACCTAGAGGGCCTGTTAAAACACAGATTGCTGGTCCCCTCCCTGAGATTTTCCATTTTAGTAGATCTGGCATGGGGCTCTAGAATTTGCATTTCTAACAAGTTCACTGCTGATGCTGACATTCCTGGTCTGGGGACCACATTTTCAGGATCACAGCTTAGACCAACTGTCACCTTACTTTTTCAGTATTCTAGGGGCAGAGTTCGTCCTTTTTAAGATAGCCTATTCACTGTTAGGCAGTTCTTCCTATAATTAAACCTACTTCTCCTTTTGTTATTTTTGTCCAGGATTTCTAGTTCTGGCCTGTGAGGTAAGAAGTTTACTCTTCCTATAACAGAGGAGAAAGCCCTCATGTAGTTGAAGAAAGTTATTCATGTCTCCTTTATTTAATTTCTTTCATGTTAAGCATTTATAGTTTCCTAATAATTATTGGAAGAATACTGTAATTTGTAGTTTTCCTATCCTTGTGTGTGTGTTTGTTAGTCGCTTAGTCATGTCTGACTCTTTGTGACCCCGCAGACTGTTGCCCAACAGACTTCTCTGTCCATGGAATTCTCCAGGCAAGAATACTGGAGTGGATTGCCATTCCCTTCTCCAGAAGATCTTCCCGACCCAGGAGTTGAACCCTGATCTCCTGCATCACTGGGAGATTCTTTACTGTTTGAGCTACAGGGAAGTCAAGGAAGGAAGTCCTATCCTTAAATCATAATATAGTATAAGCACAACACTAGCCTTGTGTATAAAGTTAGCTTGAGATTTGCTTTAGTATTGTGGGGGACAGAGATAGTTCTGACCAAGGGAGGGAGGACTCTGTGAGGACTCAAGAGAAAACAATAAGCTCTAGGGTTGGGAGGAGCACGTAGAGATTTTGTAGTCAGGCAATTTTCAACCTTTTATTTGATAGTTGAAATTTACATGTCATATAGTAGGTACGTTATTGTTACAGTGTTGCTACAATAGATAAATACAAATTATGTGTAATTTCTGGCATGCAAGCTGTAATTCTGCCTTTTAAAAAAATCTCACACAAGAAACAACGTTGTGACATAAGTGAACCGATTTTATTGTAGTATTGACCAGGAACTTGCTTTCATTTAAGAGTATACTGATTGAGTACTTTAAATCAATTTCAAGTAATTTGTGACACAATTCTCACAGTTGATCAACATGTGTGTGTGTTGGTGGAATCATACTGAAAGTTTTTGTTTAGTTTGGTGGTTCTCAAACTTTAGTGTGCTTTGGACTTACCTAGAGGGCCTGTTAAAACACAGATTGCTGGTCCCCTCCCTGAGATTTTCCATTTTAGTAGATCTGGCATGGGGCTCTAGAATTTGCATTTCTAACAAGTTCACTGCTGATGCTGACATTCCTGGTCTGGGGACCACATTTTCAGGATCACAGCTTAGACCAACTGTCACCTTACTTTTTCAGTATTCTAGGGGCAGAGTTCGTCCTTTTTAAGATAGCCTATTCACTGTAGGCAGTTCTTCCTATAATTAAACCTACTTCTCCTTTTGTTATTTTTGTCCAGGATTTCTAGTTCTGGCCTGTGAGGTAAGAAGTTTACTCTTCCTATAACAGAGGAGAAAGCCCTCATGTAGTTGAAGAAAGTTATTCATGTCTCCTTTATTTAATTTCTTTCATGTTAAGCATTTATAGTTTCCTAATAATTATTGGAAGAATACTGTAATTTGTAGTTATGTTAATACTGCCATAACAGTTTTTTATTTGTAACCTTGTTTCTCTTCCTATATTTTTTGGAATACTATCCAGGCCAGAATCCTGGAAGTCATCGTAGGTTCCTTACCCTCCTTAACTCTCTATTTTGCCGAAAAATCATTTGATTGTAGAAATGCTAGAAACTAGGTAGAAATTTGATCCAGTTTAAGCAGAAGGGGGCAGCCTAAGGGTATAGTAATATGCTATTGAACCTGCAAAATATGTGATTTGGCTGGATCTCTCATAAGTGACTAGAAATGGGAACTAGAAAATTGCAAGAAGTAAGTTGGTTTGGAAGTTATATTATAAAAAGGAAGTTCCTCTTCCCATGCCCTTTTTCTTTCTCTTTTAGACCATGTGTTTTCTTTGCTTCATTCCCTTTTCTTGTCTTTTAATAAATTCTTCAGTAAATCCAATAATGTTCTACTGTTTTAAAAAGTCCAGCCTAACTGCCATATGTGCAATAGAGGCCAGTGGGAATTTGCTGTGTGACTCAGGGAACTCATACCAGGGCTCCCTCACAACCTGGAGGGTGGGGAGGGCTGGGGGGCGGAGGGAGGTTCAAGAAGGACGGGGCGTGTGTACCTATGGTGGTTCATGATGTGGTATGGCAGAAACCAGCACAATATTGTAAAGCAATTATCTTTCAATTAAAAATAAATAAGTCCAGTCTAGCTAGCTGAGCAAGAGAAGCAAGGTACAGAATAGTTCATAAAGAGTGATCTAGTATGTACTCATCTCTGTTCGAAGCCCGGATAGTAATTATCCTGGGGAGATAGTGAGTGACTGAAAGGGAGCACAGGGTGCTTTCTAGAAAGTGCTTGGTTATGTTTCTTTTTTTTAAATCTTGATGGTGGTTACATGGATATGTTTAACTTGCAAAAATTCTTTAAGTTATATGTATATTTCTGACATGAGTAATATACTAAAGTTAAAAGGATGTCCTGGTTTAAAAGTTAAATTTCATTTCCTATTTAGGCAACATTTCCTTCCCTTTGCAAGGTTTTGATAGGAGAGACTTGGAATAAGAAGGTGCATAATCTGCTTTCATTTTCCTCTCCCCTGGCTTCTTTTCTTTAGTATGTTATAGGGAATAGGCAGATTGAAAAGGATATGACTTTCTTTTAACTGATGCTGATCTAGTACTATTGGTTGTCAGTCCTTTTGTGCCTAAGACTGATTGTTCATCCATACAGTGAAGCAGGCATTCATATGCTTGCTGTCATGTAGCTCATTTGTAAGTTATTTTGGGAGTATTTTCCTTTCCATTGCCTTCATATAGGATATTCCTTCACCTTGGTAAGGAATCTGGTAAGGCTTCCTCACTTCCTTCCATCCAGAGCTGCTTGCTGGAGTGCTGCCTCCGTGAATGGCCAGCTCTTTTAGATGGGTTACCAGCGTTAGTGCCCAAACCCTGATTTCTTCATGGTTTCTACTTGATGCATAAGTACTGTTTCATCCTTGTCACACCACTTGGTGGTAATATAGGCTGCTGCCTTGATGCTTTCTCTTTCTGCATTGACTTCTTCCAATCCCCCTTTCTTCCTGCTCAGTCCTGATGCAGTTGCCTGGACACATCAATTGCTTCAATGGTTGTTGTTGTTTAGTCGCTCTGCTGCTGCTGCTAAGTCGCTTCAGTCGTGTCGACTCTGTGCAACCCCATAGATGGCAGCCCACTAGGCTCCTCTGTCCCTGGGATTCTCCAGGCAAGAATACTGGAGTGGGTTGCCATTTCCTTCTCCAACGAATGAAAGTGAAAAGTGAAAGTGAAGTCGCTCAGTCGTGTCCGACTCTTAGCGACCGATGGACTGCAGCCCACCAGCCTCCTCCGTCCATGGGATTTTCCAGGCAAGAGTACTGGAGTGGGTTGCCATTGCTCAGTCGTGTCCAACTCTTTGTGACCCCATGAACTACAGCACTCTAGGTCTCCCTGTCTCTCACCATCTCCTGGAGTTCACCCAAGTTCATGTCCATTGACTTGGTGATGCTATCCAACCTTATCCTCTGCTGCCCTCTTCTTTTGCCTTCAGTCTTTCGCAGCATCAGAGTCTTTTTCAATGCTACCAATAATGGTACAGTGCCTTACTATCCCCCATATTCTTTTATCCATTTACTATCAATATTAAAAATACTTTCTTCTTGGGACTTTCCTGGAGGTTCAGTGGTTGGGACTTTGCACTCTCACTGCTGAGGACCCAGGTTCCATCCCTGGTCAGGAACTAAAATCCTACAAGCAGCGCAGTGTGACAAAAAACAAAACAACAACAACAAAGAAAACAACTTTCCCCCTTTCTCTTCAGCTGTTTTTCATCTTCACTCTTCTTTTGCTGCTGCTGCTGCTGCGTTGCTTCAGTCGTGTCCGACTCTGTGCGACCCTAGAGACGGCAGCCCACCAGGCTCCCCCGTTGCTGGGGAATTTGTAAATTATATTCTGGATAACCACTACCAACCAGTATTTGTGCTTTCCTGCGTGTGAACCCACCTGTCACAGTATGTGAGACCAGAGGCTTTAAAGGAGGTAGACATTTCTCCATTTGCTGTGGCTTTTAGTATTGCCGTGGTACCAGTTACTTGTGTCTTGTTTTTAAAATGGCAGGTAATGTACATTTCAGTTATTTCTCGTTATGCTTCTCATTTTTTTTTGGTACTGTCCAGGTCAGATTGATGTGCTGCTTATCTCTGTTGTAGCTTCCTTCATTGAAATGTAAAAGATAGGCCTCATTTGCCTTTTTTAAAAATACTGTTTTCTCATCTAGTGCTGCTAATTAGGTGGGTGTTTGCTTTAGAATGTGTGCATCTTTTTGCTTACTGGTGAGGAGGAAGTGCATTGGGGTGGAGTGGGATGGGCTAGACTAAAGGCAAAGGGAAGGCACTTCATACTGTCTGTATTGCCTCTTTTGTACTATTATACTTTTTCATTGAAAATATATATTTAGCTCCTATTGTAGAAACATAAGGTCTGCCCTGGTGGCTCAGATGTGAAGAATCCTCCTGCAAAGTGGGAGACCTGGGTTTGATCCCTGGGTCAGGTAGATCCCCTGGAGGAGGGCCTGGCTACCCACTCCAGTATTCTTGCCTGGAGAATTATAAACATATGTATTATAGACATATAAAGAAGGCTCTGAGTTTTACTTCAGCACTAATTGAATGTTAGGGATATTTGTAACTTTGTGTGACAGGTATTTTTGTATTGATGATTTTTTTTTTTGGTTTTGTCAAACATTTATGATTTTTAAAAAACTGAAATATGCTTTTCTTTACTGGATATAATGTGACTAAAAGGAGAAAAGTAAATAAACTTAAAATAGACATGTATTCATTATGAATAATATATCCTGTCAAAGTGCCTTATTGTGCCACCTTGAATTCTCATCCCGTATTTTTCCTTTGGGATTTTGTAATCAATGTCTCACGTCATTTATTGCATACCGAAACAGTTATCACTAAGAAATTTGTTTCTGGCTTCAGCTGTTCAGTAGGAAATATAAAGTGTTGGCACTTTCTAACTGTAATGAATGTTGTAGAGATGTTTAAATATAAAGTTCTTACACTTTCAGAAAAGACATTAAAGATTTATGTGTTTTACCTTTTTTTTTTTTTTCCTTTGAAGGATGTGATAACTGGACGTAGTCCCCTGCTCTTCAGGAAGCTTAGTAATCCTGACATATTTTCATCCACTGGAAAAGCTAAACTTCAACGACAACTTAGTCAGGATGACTGTAAGTTACGGAGAGGAAGCCTGGCCAGTTCTTTGTCAGGTAAGTATCTAATTTTTTTTTTTTTTTATGAGTTTTGGAACCGTGTTGTCAATGTTTAAGGGTGTATTAACTTGGCATCTTGACAGCTGTTCTGTGGGAATAGTCTTCTATAGAACACTTGTGAGTAAGGCTGTCTTCCTTTCTTTGCTGTTTCCTCATGGCATCTCGGAATGCTAACCTCATGAACCTGCTAGATATTTCTTGATTGACCATTATTACTGGTTATTCCCTTTCAATATGATTGTTGCTCTGTGTTTATTTCTTCAGACTTCACAAACTTTGCTACTTCTTCTTTTCTTTTCTTTTTTCCTATTTCTGAAATCCATTCCAAAGGCCATAGTGTCTCCCTACCTCTTCCATAGAAAAGTTTTAAAAGATTCCAAAGGAAAAATTAATGCGAGGAAGTCATGCCTAAATAGGAAGCAATTAAAACATGGCGTGGTTTTAAGCAGTCAGTAGAGTATGAAAAAAGAATCTCTTTGACTTTAGTTGAAGAAGGAAGAGTAATCCTGTTACATTCCTTGGCCTATAGTGAACAGTATCAGTTTCTTTTAACTTTGGTTCCTTTTCAGGGCTATTCCTTTGGTTTTCTCTTCTCACTCTTCTATTGAGATTTTTATTTTGGCTCTCATGTTTGAATCACATAAAGCTGTTTCTTACTTGTTTCTTTTTCCATAGTGTTCTGCTCTTCTTTCAAGGATGTGTTTTATCTTCTCATTCCCTATGAGTAAATAGATTTTTACTTTTTTAATTAAAATTTTCTTGAAGTTTTCTTTTTTTTTTGGCTCAGCTGTGTCTTCACTGTGGCACATGGGGTCTTCTCTAGTTGCAGAGCACAGGCTCTACAGGGCGTGGGCTGTCTAGTTGTGGCATGGGCTTAGTTACGCTGTGACACGTGGGATCCTAGTTCCCTGACCAGAAATTGAACCCAGGCCCTCTGTAGTGAGAGTGCTGAGTCCTAACCACTGGGCTGCCAAGGGAATTCCATCTTTATTCTCATTTAATGGAATTTCCAGGGGGACAGAAGATACAAATATGAGGTCATTCAACCATCTTTAACTGGGAGTATTTCTTAAAAATAGGCTCTTGAAATCATTGTAAGAATAATTAGATTTTTAAGAAGTTTTTTTCCCCTGAGTTATTTGTTTACTAAAGGGCTAGTTGCTGCGTTTGCTCATATTGTTCCTTTTGTTTTAAGCTATTTGTGTTCCTCAGATTCTTGACATTTCTTGGTAAGCTTCAAGCCGTTACTAGTATATGGCCATATGGGTTTTGTCTGCTGTTGTGTAAGTCTCTTTCCCTGTTAGGCACTTATTTTGAAGAGAGATAGAATTGTGATACTAGCCTTTGGATATGTGGATGGGAAGTGAACATATTAATTTTCCTTTAGGTTATATAGCTACTCATCTATCAGCAGATCGCCTGGGGAGCTTGGCAACATTTGCAGAAGGAAGAAAAGAAATTAGGCAGGCTCTACTCCGGGCTTGTGGAGGTTTTGAGTAGAGAACCAGTATTATTTTTTGTGGAGGGTTTTATGGAACGACTTCTCATTAAAGCATGCATTTGAGAGCAGACTTGAGAGAGAGCTAGATTTTTTTTTTATAATTTTGTTTCTGATGAAAAATGTAAAATATGCCAGTTATAAAAAATTTGCAGTAACAAATTCATGCAGTATCATGCTTCATGTCAAAGTTGAAAATCTGTTTCTTCTCTTTTCCCTCCCTCTAAACCATTTATATATACTCCATTATATTTAAATATACATTTAAAATCTTATGTAAGTATATAAACTTTATTTTAAAAATAAAAATTGAGATCATATGCTATATACTTCCTTTCTTCTATTTTCACTCAACTGAGAACGTTGAACGTTTTCTCCTGACTGCAGTGTTGAGCTGCCTCATTATTTTTAATGGGTTCAGTATGTCATTATGTGGAGATATTATAATTTAATTTGTAGTGATCATTTATTTTATCCCCCATTTTATTATAGTGAGAGCATTGCTAGGGTTAACTTTCTGGTCTACTTTTTTTTCCCTTTGCATTCCTACAAATGGAATGCTATGTCTAGGCTTACTCAAATTAAAATTATAATAGGTTTTGCTAAATTGCCCTCCAAATAAGTTCCATCACTTTTGTTTGTAGTAAAAGGGTATGTTACAGCAAAAACAAAACCCAAACCTACTTTTTGCTCATACCTCTTTATGAGAGTGGTTATTTCTCTGACGAATAGAATTTTGCAGGAAGAAGAAGAGTTTTTAAGTAAATTGGTGATCAAGTTAAAGCCAGGAGAATATGCAGGGCAGAATATTGAAGTTGAATGAGTGAATGGGTTTAGAAAAAGTAGAAGGAGATGAGGCCAGGAAGATAATATGGATTTATGGAGGATCTTTTTAGAGTTTTAAAAGTGTAACTTAGGACTTCCCTGTCAGTCCAGTGTGGTTAAAACTCTGTGCCTCCCCTGCAGGGGGTGTGGGTTCAGTCCCTGGTCAGGGAACTAAGATCTCGCATGCCACATGGTGCTGCCAAATAAAAACAAAAAAACCAAAAAAACAAAACTAAAAAAGCAACAAAAAGTGCGGCTTAATTCTTTAAACAGTAGAGAGTCATGAGAAGGGGATGACATGACCATATTTGTTTTGATTAGATCACTAGCACCAATGTGAAGAACGGTGTGAGGGAAGGGGTTGAAATAGGACTTGAACCTCAGCTAGAAAGTCATTGCAGTTCTAGGTGCTCAGTCTTTATAAATGACTTTCTTGCAGTTTTGCACTGGGATTAAAGCATTCATTCAACCTGGACTGAACACATGGAATCTGGCAAGAGCAGCAGAGATTCAGTGTTTGTCTTCTGGAAACCTAAGGGCCAAACTTGTCTAGGAGAAGCTTTCAGCTCCACTCTTACCACATTGAGATGATGAGAAACTAGGTAGGATGGAAGGGACTGGAAAACTCCTAGCCTGCTAGGTTGGAGCAAGCCTGTTAGGTTGTAAGTTGGGCCCTGGCACGGTGGTGGATATTACAGAGCATTTAAAATCATTGACTCAGTTCAGTATTCCACGTGGATTTCTCACCGTCAACATAGGTGGAGTTTTTAAGAGGGCTCCAGATCCTAACATGAATGTGGAGGGGCTTCACTTTGCTTTGGATCAATGTCTTTTAATCCATTTGCTGTCATTGTATTTTTTTCGTTTCATTAATTAATAATCTGTTAATTTTCCAAACGTTGTGTTTGAAGGTAAGCAGCTGCTCCCCTTGTCCGGCAGCGCACACAGCAGCGTGGGACAGGTGACTTGGCAGTCTTCAGGAGAAGCGTCCAACCTGGTGCGAATGAGGAATCAGTCCCTCGGGCAGTCTGCGCCTTCTCTTACCGCTGGCTTGGTAAGTGTTAGTACAGATGCTCCCTTGCTCTGTGAACAGATCCTTGATTGTCTTCTGTCATTACCACAGCTATTTTTTTTCCTTTAGGGTTTGGCTAGATTAATTTCTCAAAGCAAACAGTGGAAAAGAATGGAATTTAATAGACTATATTCTGAATGTGCTCTCATGCTGTCACTGGTACTGACTATGTAATCAGAGTCAATAAAAAGATTCAATATGACTTTAACTTTAATGGATAAATTTCCTGAGAAAGAGCTTTCTTATGGAAATGATTCTAAATCCTGTGAAGTTGTGTTGCTTCCGTATATAGCTCTGTGGTATACATATTTAGTACGTGTGGATAGGGAACAAGTTTTGCATAGAGTATGCACTTCAGTATGTATTAGGTGAAAGAATGAGCCTCTTCTTTGTCTAGCTTTGTATAGTAGACAGGACCTATCAGGTTAAGCTGTATAGTCTGGGCCGGTTGTTTTCTGCCTGTTGTTGCGTCTTGTACCCTTTTACGTTCAGTGGCCCTGCCTCTTTACTTAGGGAATCCATTGACTTTTCTGTTGATCTCAACCCTCTTTCCTCTATCTGTAAGACAAGGCAGACTAGTAATTTGCAGGATATGATAACAGAAGCTTGTTCCCATTAAGATAAGTTCATCTACTCTTTGGGACCATAAATCTTTTGGGTTGGCATACAGGCAGTAGAAAGCTTTGTCCATTTGTTCATCCAAGGAAATGGGGATAGCAGAAGAAGTCTTCTTATAGCAGGTGGGAAGTTAGTTTTTGAATCAAAAGATTTCTTGATATACCTGAGGTTTGTGATTTTAGACTATAGGGATAATTGGCATCATTTGTAGAACTTCTCCAACTTTTTATTTTGAAAATATCAAACTTACATAAAATGGAAAGGATGGCAATTAACTTACTTAGATTGACCAATCTGGTTGTAAGTTTATATTTTGTCACATTTGTTTTATCTGTGTGTATATGTATATATTTTTTTCCCTGAAGATTTCAAAGCAAGTAACAAACATTATGCTATCTCACCCTCAAGTATTTTTCCTAAGATCAAGGGATAGTCTCCTAAATAACGACAATTTATAACGGACCCTTGAACAACAGGGATTTGAATTGAGTGGGCCTAATTATATATGGATTTTTTTCCCCATTAATACTACCAGATCTGTGGTTGGTTGAATCCTGGAATGCAGAACTATGGATAGGGAGGACCAACTGTAAATTTATACTTGGATTTTCCACTGCATGGGGTTGGGGAGGGATTGGGAGATGTCAGCACCTCTAAGCCTTGTGTTGTTCAAGAGTCATTTATATTACCAGATCTGAGAAGTTTAACATAAATTTAATTTAAAAAAATTCAGATTTCTCCACTTGTTTTCAACATGTTTTTTAAAGCCCCACCTCTCTCCTCTTTTAACCTCTGGAACTTAAAAAAATCCATGCACCATCATAGAGATTTTGATCCAGTGGGTTTGGAGTGGTCCCAGGCATCCGTATTTGCTTTAAATGCACTTTTTTTGAGAACTGCTGCCATTAAGGTAAAGCTGAATGTTTCCTTTTAAGGTGGTTTGTTGCAGAGGAAATTACTGGTTTGCTGAATTCCTAGCCTAACAATTGAAGTAGAATATTCCTGAATTAATTAAAAAAAAACCTTATTGAAATATAATTCACATATGATAAAATTACTGATTTAAACTGTACAATTCA
Source organism: Aepyceros melampus (assembly GCA_006408695.1). Lineage (NCBI taxonomy): Eukaryota > Metazoa > Chordata > Mammalia > Artiodactyla > Bovidae > Aepyceros > Aepyceros melampus. The sequence continues at coordinate 74,041 of SJXQ01003990.1, forward strand.
GTGATTTTTAGTATATTCATAGATGCAGCCATCACTGGAGTCAGTTTTGGAATATTTTCATCATATCAGGAAGAATTCTTAGACCCTTTAGCTATCACTTTATTTCATTTCTCTCTAGCCCTATGTAACCTATTGTGTCCATTTCATATAAATTGAATCCTATAATATGTGGCCTTTTGTAATTGGCTTCTTCCATTAAAATGATGTTTTTAAGGTTCCTCTGTTGTGTAGCATGTATTAGTATGTCATTCCTTTTTACCGCTGAATAATATTCCATTGTATGAATATACCATATTTTATCTGTTTGTCAGTTGATTGACATTTGGGTTGTTTTTTCCTGTAGACTATTATTAATAATGAACATTTGTTTACAGTGTTCATGTGGACAGTTTTCGCTTTCTTGGGAGTGGAATTACTCAGTCTTATGATAGCTGTTTAAATGCCGCAGTGTTTGATAAACTTCATTGTACGATGATTTTGGTTTCTTCACATCTTCATCAGCATTTGTTACTGTCTGTCTTGATTTTAGTCATCCTAGTGGTTCTGAAGTGATATCTGTGGTTTTGATTGGTGTTTTCCTAATGACAGTAAACATCCTTTTATGTGATTATCAGCCCTTTGTATATCTTCTTTGAAGAAATGTCTATTCAGATTCTGCTCATTTTAAAAATTGGGTTATTTGTCTTTTTATGGGTGTGTAAAATAATTATTTCTCTAGAACTGAATCTAGTTATGTCTTTCCTCCCAGGGATCTGCCTTTTGTTTCCTCTTATGCTTTTCTTCCTCAGCAATTTACTTACTTATGGTAACCTCAGGCTAGTTCCTCCTTTTCCATTCTTGTAATCAAGGATTTCCAGTTGAATATTTTATGTTTGACGGCACATTTGATAGTTAGTGTTGAATACTTTCCTTGCTTTGACTTACTGTACACTGAATATACCTTGATGCCACCCCAGCTTCTGTGGCATTTCTAAAAAAATCTGTCCTATAATGTATTCTTGTTGTTAATAGAATTATGGCCATATACAGCCCACAGACCCATATACAGTCCACAGACCCAGCCTCCAGAGAATTTTTGGGTCTACAAGATTCACATATAACAAAAAACCAATTTAAAAGTAATAAGCAACATTTAATAGAATAAGGAACTAAGGGGACAGGAATTGTCTTGGATGTAATGATTGGGGAGATAATTTGCAAGAGGTTAGATTTGACCAGAGTCTGGAGAATGATTAGCCAAAAGCCTGAGTGTAGCAACTATTTTCATTTTGAGGCCATCTGAGTGATTGTATTTGTGAGAAGATTTTTGGACTTCTCCTTCATTTCCTAGTATCTATTGAGAGGATTTCTCTGAATGTCCATTTTCCCTATATGTGTAGAAACTATGATTCCAATTAGTGGTTTCCAAAGCATGTATAAAAAGAATCATCCAATCATATTACTATATTGTATGTTCCTAGGGAAAGGAAAAAACTTAGATGGCATCTTGTCCAAGATTAGTTATTCATCTTAAAATATATGTATGGTGCGATCCCTTGTTTGGGAAGATTCCTTAGAGAAGAAAATGGCAACTCACTCCAGTGAGTGAAAAATCCCACAGACAGAGGAACCTGATGGGCTACAGTCCATGGGTTGCAAAGAGTCGGACATGACTGAGTGTGGCACATATTTGTTCAGGAACCATTGACCAAAACCTCCCACCTAGGCCAGGCACAATGATATCTGCTTGCCTAAATTGTCTCACAACAGGAGGTTCCCATAAAGAACTTGGTGCTGCTCCTCAAAATTAACCTGGAGAATTTAGGAGGGCCAAAAGGAGGAGGGAGGAGATGGTGTATCCTGCCAACTGTCCAGAAGCCCTCACACTGAAATCCATCTTGGCTGAGAGATGCACAGGCCACCAGGAAGGACTCAGTCAGATGAAGTTTAGGCCAAGCAAGATGATTGGCCAGAGACAACCCAGAAACTAATCCTGTCACTATAAAACCTGAGACTGCGAGCCATGTGGCAGAGCAGTTCTCCTGGGTTCCCTTACCCTGCTGCTCTCCACCTGGGTGTTCTACCAGGAAGGACTCAGTCAGATGAAGTTTAGGCCAAGCAAGATGATTGGCCAGAGACAACCCAAAAACTAATCCTGTCACTATAAAACCTGAGACTGCGAGCCATGTGGCAGAGCAGTTCTCCTGGGTTCCCTTACCCTGCTGCTCTCCACCTGGGTGTTCATTCCCAATAAAGTTTTTTGCTTTTTGCCAGCATGTGTCTCCTTGGACAGTTCATTTCCAAGTGTTGGACAAGAGCCTCACTCTTGGGCCCTGGAAGGAGTTATAAATTGTATGATATATATATACACAGGGACTTCCCTGGTGGCTCAGAGGTTAAAGCGTCTGCCTGGAATGCACGAGACCCGAGTTTGATCCCTGGGCCAGGAAGATCCCCTGGAGAAGGAAATGGCAACCCACTCCAGTACTCTTGCCTGGAGAATCCCATGGAGGGAGGAGCCTGGTAAGCTACAGTCCATGGGGTCACAAAGAGTCAGACACGACTGAATGATAAGAGGAAGATATATACACATGTATATGTGTCTTAAGACATATATATATAAGAATATATATACAATCTTTAAGGTTAATTCCTGCTTTGCTTTCTCATGAATATGCCAGGTAGTATCTGCAACTTTGATCTTTGTCTAAGATGCACTCATCTGTTTATTCTGCCTCTGTGTTCCCCTAAACCAGTTCTTCAGTTGTTAACTAGCACCATGACCCCTCTTCCCTGCCCCGATAGCCCAAAACCAGAGTCCTAGAAGCCTATTTTGATCCTTCCTTTCCCTTACTCTCCCCCATCCAATCACACAATGAATCCTAGCTCCAAACATTTAGAAGAGATCTATGTTTTTTCATCTTAGACTTTTTTCACCAATCTAAGCCACATTTGCTATCTCTTTGATCATTGCTGGGACCTCATTACTGTTAATTCATTCTTCTTCCTTTCTAACCACTCTCCACTCTAAAGTCAATTCTTTCAAAAACAAAATCTGATTTTGTCTGTTCTTTTTTCTTTTAGTTTTATCTTCTAAATTTTCATTTGGTTAATATTTATCCAGCATCAATGTTTAAAATATTTCCACACCTTCCTGTACAATTATCATAAAGTACAATAATCAGTAATTATTGAGTGAATGAATTTTCATTCAGTTCAGTTCAGTTCAGTTGCTCAGTCATGTCTGACTGCTTGCAACCCCATGAATCGCAGCACACCAGGCCTCCCTGACCATCACCAACGCCTGGAGTTCACTCAGACTCATGTCCATCCAGTCAGTGATGCCATCCAGCCATCTCATCCTCTGTTGTCCCTTTCTTCTCCTGCCCCCAATCCCTCGCAGCATCAAGTCTTTTCCAATGAGTCAACTCTTCACATGAGGTGGCCAAAGTACTGGAGTTTCAGCTTTAGCATCATTCCTTCCAAAGAAATCCCAGGGCTGATCTCCTTCAGAATGGACTGGTTGGATCTCCTTGCAGTCCAAGGGACTCTCAAGAGTCTTCTCCAACACCACAGTTCAAAAGCATCAATTCTTCGGTGCTCAGCTTTCTTCACAGTCCAACTCTCACATGCATACATGACTACTGAAAAAACCATAGGCTTGACTAGGCGGACCTTTGTTGGCAAAGTAATGTCTCTGCTTTTGAATATGGTATCTAGGTTGGTCATAACTTTTCTTCCAAGGAGCAAGCATCTTTTAATTTCATGGCTGCAGTCACCATCTGCAGTGATTTTCGAGCCCCCTACATGACTACTGAAAAAACCATAGGCTTGACTAGGCGGACCTTTGTTGGCAAAGTAATGTCTCTGCTTTTGAATATGGTATCTAGGTTGGTCATAACTTTTCTTCCAAGGAGCAAGCATCTTTTAATTTCATGGCTGCAGTCACCATCTGCAGTGATTTTCGAGCCCCCCAAAATAAAGTCTGACACTATTTCCACTGTTTCCCCATCTGTTTCCCATGAAGTGATGGGACCAGATGCCATGATCTTCATTTTCTGAATGTTGAGCTTTAAGCCAACTTTTTCACTCTCCACTTTCACTTTCATCAATAAGCTTTTGAGTTCCTCTTCACTTTCTGCCATAAGGGTGGTGTCATCTGCATGTCTGAGATTATTGATATTTCTCCCGGCAGTCTTGATTCCAGCTTGTGTTTCTTCCAGTCCAGCGTTTCTCATGATGTACTCTGCATAGAAGTTAAATAAGCAGGGTGACTATACAGCCTTGACGTACTCCTTTTCCTATTTGGAACCAGTCTGTTGTTCCATGTCTAGTTCTAACTGTTGCTTCCTGACCTGCATATAGGTTTCTTAAGAGGCAGGTAAGGTGCTCTGGTATTCCCATCTCCTTCAGAATTTTCCACAGTTTATTGTGATCCACACAGTCAAAGGCTTTGGCATAGTCAGTAAAGCAGAAATCGATGTTTTTTGGAACTCTCTTGCTTTTTTGATCATCCAGCAGATGTTGGCAATTTGATCTCTGGCATTAGCAAATTATCAATGAGAAATTGAGACCACAGATGGAAAGATGAGGCTTGGATGATTTTTCTCTGAAATTAATCTATTGGGTTCAGGTAATTTATACTGAGGTTGACCTAACCCATGAATTGTGCCAAACATTCAGATTTTAATAGAAGGGCTGTACATACCAGGAATCTCTTAATTGATAGCATTTGACTAATTCTTTCTTTATTGACAAACATGACCTTCACAGGACTGATGCATGCATGCCAAGTTGCTCAGTTGTTTCTGACTCTTTGCGACCCCATGGACTGAGGCCTTTAGGCTCCTCTTTCCATGGAATTCTCCAGGCAAGAATACTGGAGTGGGTTCCATATCTTTCTCCAGGGAATCTTCCCAACCCACAGATCGAACCCACGTCTCTTGCATCTCCTGCATTAGCAAGCGAACTCTTTACCAACTGTGGTTATAGGAATCCTCATTTACAAAGAATGGCTCTTTCCATCATCATGTTCCTAGTTGACATGTAACATTGTACCCGGTACATAGTAGGCAATGTATAATTACTCGCTGAAGGATTAAAGGACTTTTGGAATACTGCGATTCATGGGGTCGCAAAGAGTCGGACATGACTGAGCGACTGAACTGAACTGAACTTGCTAATATTATTGCTGGTTGGATTAACTCTTGTTTGAAATACAATGTCCACAAAAGAAGGTTGATTTAATGTGTTGGTACCAGCCTAAAATGATTTCACACAGACCTCTATTCTTGTCCTTGTCCTAATTGCCATTTTAATCAATTTCTTGGATAAAGACACTGAAGAAATTACTTATTACATATGCTGATGGCACATTTCCATTGTTGAATGTTAAATTCAGTCAGAGCCTCACAAACAAATGAGGGTTCAAGAAGAACCAGCACAATGAGATTTAACAGAGAGAAAAGTAACCTTTGAAAAGCCAAGCTCAGCACTGGATTGAAGGACTTACCTGGTGGTACATTGAGTAGGAATCTGCCTGCTAATGCAGGGGACACGGATTCGATCTCTGGTCTGAGAAGATTCCACATGCCATGGGCAACTAAAGCCTGTGTGCCACAATTACTAAGCCCATGCTCCAGCTGCAATTGCTGGAGCTTGTGTGCTCTAGAGCCCACAAGCCACAACTGCTGAGTCCTTACAGTGGAAGGAAGGAATCCTGACCATTGGACAGCCAGGGAATTTCCTATTACTGTTTTTATTTATTTATTTGGTTGCATTGGGTTTTAGTTGTACTGCATGAGCTTGGTGTTTGCAGCCCAACTAAGCATGGGCTTAGGTTGCCTCTCGGCATGTAGGATCTTTGTTCCTAACCCGTGATCAAAACTGGGTCTCCTGACTTGGAAGGTGGATCTTAACCACTGGATCACCAGGAAAGTCCCTGTTATTGTATTCTTAACTTAGTGTTTCAGAACTTTTTTGAGATGACATAAATGGGGTATGCTTTTGAAGTAATTGAGAATCCAAGGGACTTCCCTGGTGGGCCAGTGGTTAAGGCTCTGGGCTTCTAGTGCAGGGTTCAGTTCCCTGTTAGGTAAGTAAAATCCCATAGACTTCATGGTGTGGCCAAAAAAAGCAATCCAAGGTACTCCTTACAACCTTTCCCTGTGTTTCTTAACTCGTATGATTATTCTTTAATTTTCACACATGGCTTCAAACAGAAATACCATAGTTTTCAGAGCTGTATATGGTTGTGTCACCACCACCACCAAAATCATGATACAGATAAAGAAAATCATGGTATGGAAATTTCCGTCACCCTGAAATGTTCCCTTGTGTCCCTTTACAATCAATTCTTTCCCCTGCCAGCCCTTGGCAAACACTAACCTGCTTTCTGTCACTATGATTTTTTTTTTTTGTCTTTTCCAGAATTTCTTGTAAATGGAATTGTACAGCATGTGATCTTTTGTGTTTGACGTCTTTCACTTACCATAATGGTTTTGAGATTCATCCACATTGCTTTTGAGCATTGGTAGTTCCTTTTTATTGATGAAACAATTTCATTGGTCTGGATGTATCAGACTTTGTTTATTCACCAGTTGTTGATCATTTGGATTGTTTCTCGTTTTTTGCCTGTTGTGGAGAAAACTGCTATGAAAGTTTGTGTACAAGTATTTGTGTGGACTTATGCTTTCATTTCTGCTGGAAAAATACCTACGAATGAGATTCTTGGAATATATGTCAAGTGTATGGTGTATGTTTCTCTAGATGAGAAACTGGCATTTTTGCATTCCCACCAGCAGTTGTTCCACATCCTTTTCCGTACTGAGTATTGTCATTTTAATTTTACCCATTCTAATGTGTGTGTAGGGGTATCTCATTGTGGTTTTAATTTGCATATCCCTGATGACCAGTGAGGCTGAAAAGCAATTCAGCTCATTAGTCATCAGGGATATATATATATATATATATACACTTTTTTTAAAATGAATTAAGTTTTTATTCAAAATTAAAAGCAGAATTTTAAAGAAACATTTATAAATTACATGAAAGAAAGAGGGACAATCACAAGTCTGCAAAAACAATTACAAAAGTATCTAAGGCAAAAAAAAGAACCAGTATCTAAGGCAGCATGAACACAGACCATGTCACAGCATGGTGGCCTAACTGTGATATAAACAAGACTTAACTAACATTTGCACCAAGACCAGAATTTTTTAAAAAAGCAAAACATAACTTGAGAAGATTAGTTCTGCATTGAGCTTCACTCAGATCCTTAATGGGTTTACACTATGTCATTGTTTTAAACAAACACATCATGTCAAAGTATAAATTACACAGATGTGATTCTTAGAATTACTTGTTCAGATCTTCTGTCCTTTAAAAATTTTAGGTTGTTTGTCTTCTTCTTATTGAATGTTATGAGTTCTTTCTATATTCTGGATACAAATTATATATCAGTTCAGTTCAGTTCAGTCTCTCAGTCGTGTCCGTCTCTTTGCAACCCCATGAACCGCAGCACACCAGGCCTATCATCAATTCCCGGAGTGCACCCAAACCCATGTCCACTGAGTCAGTGATGCCATCCAACCATCTCATCCTCGGTCGTCCCCTTCTTCTCCTGCCCTCAATCTTTCCCAGCATCAGGGTCCTTTCAAATGAGTCAGCTCTTTGCATCAGGTGGCCAAAGTATTGGAGTTTCAGCTTCAGCATCAGTACTTGCAATGAATCTTCAGGACTGATTTCCTTTAGGATGGACTGACTGGTTGGGTCTCCTTGCAGTCCAAGGGACTCAAGAGTCTTCTCCAACACCACAGTTCAAAAGCATCAATTTTTTGGCACTCAGCTTTCTTTATAGTCCAACTCACATCCACACATGACTACTGGAAAAACCATAGCCTTGACTAGACAGACCTTTGTTGACAAAGTAATGTCTCTGCTTTTTAATATGCTGTCTGATTAGTCATAACTTTCCTTCGAAGGAGTAAGCGTCTTTTAATTTCATGGCTGCAGTCACCATCTGCAGTGATTTTGGAGCCCAGAAAAATAAAGTCAGCCACTGTTTCCACTGTTTCCCCATCTATTTGCCACAAAGTGAAGGGACTGGATGCCATGATCTTAGTTTTCTGAATATTGAGCTTTAAGCCAACTTTTTCACTCTCTTCTTTCACCTTCATCAAGAGGCTCTTTAGTTCTTCACTTTCTGCCATAATATGCTAAGTATTTCTCCCTGTCTGTGGCTTATGTTTTCATTTTCTTATCACTGTTTTATACAAAAATCTATATATAAAAATAGGCAAAGATCAACTGTATTTTTCTAACACAATGAAATTGAAATTACTATTTATAATTGCTTACAAATGAAATAAAAAGAAATATTAAAAAGTTATTTGCAAGACCAGTACATTTTATTTTTTTAAGACCAGTATATTTTAAAGTACAAAACATTACTGAGAGAATTTTAAAAAGACTTAAATGATTGGAAAATATGTTTATGGATTGGAAGACTCAGTGTCATTAAGATGTAAATTCTCTTATTGATCTATAAATTTAGTGCAATTCAGTTCAGTCACTCAGTCGTGTCCGACTCTTTGCGACCCCATGAACCGCAGCACGCCAGGCCTCCCTGTCCATCACCAACTCCCGGAGTCCACCCAAACCCATGTCCACTGAGTTGGTGATGCCATCCAACCATCTCATCCTCGGTCGTCCCCTTCTTCTCCTGCCCTCAATCTTTCCCAGCATCAGGGTCCTTTCAAATGAGTCAGCTCTTTGCATCAGGTGGCCAAAGTATTGGAGTTTCAGCTTCAACATCAGTCCTTCCAATGAACACCCAGGACTGATCATCTTTATAGAGACTCATAAAATCAGGTGGGATGATTCCTTCAACTCTGGTCTTTTTTAATATTGTTTTGGTTATTTTAGGTCCTTTCTATTTCAATATAAATGTGAAATCATGTTGTCAATTTCTGAAAAATATGCTTGGGTTTTGATTGGAATGCAAAAAAGCGAAATGGCTGTCTGGGGAGGCCTTACAAACAGCCGTGAAAAGAAGAGAAGCGAAAAGCAAAGAAGAAAAGGAAAGATATAAGCATCTGAATGCAGAGTTCCAAAAAATAGCAAGAAGAGATAAGAAAGCCTTCTTCAGCGATCAGTGCAAAGAAATAGAGGAAAAAAACAGAATGGGAAAGACTAGAGATCTCTTCAAGAAAATTAGAGATACCAAGGGAACATTTCATGCAAAGATGGGCTCAATAAAGGACAGAAATGGTCTGGACCTAACAGAAGCAGAAGATATTAAGAAGAGGTGGCAAGAATACACAGAAGAACTGTACAGAAAAGATCTTCATGACCCAGATAATCACGATGGTGTGATGACTCATCTAGAGCCAGACATCTTGGAATGTGAAGTCAAGTGGGC